>CM034045.1:8681665-8758876 GCA_019804595.1 Bruguiera parviflora | reverse complement strand
AGCAACTAGTTGATTTAAATCTTTTGCAGTCTATCCATCTCTGAGCAACTAGTTGATTTAAATCTTTCGCAGTCTATTAACTGAAAGAAAAAGAGTAAAGGTTTGAGGTATTCAACAGTAGTGCCGGCCACATCAATGTGACTCTATTGACAACATTGAGGCATTTATATTCTTAAATGGGCAATGGCAAGACAAAGATTCTAGCATGCCCTAGCACATTGCTGCTTGCTGTTCTAGGTTCCTTGAAGTCAGAGGATTGTTGCCTTTGTTTTGCATCTTTTGCACTCGTCTAAATAAGATGATTGGCCAATTCCCATTTGTGGTCAGCCATATATTGTGCCTCCTGTTGTATTCCCTCAAGTCAACAATGATCTGCTTCCTGTGTCAGGTTCTGTTCAAGGATGGTTCATTCCAATGGAAACGACTTGAAAAGCTTATTGTTCTTGCAAAGGAAAATGTAGCCAAAATGAGCAGTAATCCAGCCTTGCAAGTGAAGAGCATGTCTGTATCTTTCATGGCCCACTTACCTATTGTGAATTCATGTTGATAGTCCTCAAACATTCCAGCGCTTATTATTCACATCCAGTAATTTTTCCTTTCTTCAGGCAAAATTCAAGAAAATGGCAAGTTGAAAAGAAGCTAGACCTAACGGACACCATTAAAGATGGAGCTCGCCTTTTCTTTATTGATCAAGGAATTCGTAGACAGCTGCTTTTGGCCATGACTGAAGACTCCAAGCTTCATATTGAAGAGGTTGGCAAGCGTGAACACAACTAGCTTTTTTTTATTATTATTATTTTTTTCATCAGATTTTAAGTTTAAGTGCTACCCTGCCTTTTATTTGAATGCTGAATTGCCATACTTTTCATGACAGTTCCTATTTGCATGCTGATTTGTCTTGCTTTTATGGTTTTGTTTTCGAAACTCTCTCCAAATACTTAAATGTCATTTGTCTTTGGTAGCTCGTAGATGTGTACAGACTGGTTGAAGACCAAATAGATTTTACTTTGGTAGCTAGGGAAGTTGCACGAGGTAAATTTTTCTTTTTACTTTCTAATGTAAGGTTACATATTAATAGTGTCAAGCTAAATTTCTTTTAGATCTCTATGCATGCTTCTTAAAAATTTTTGCTTCGACTTGCAGACTTTCCGACTGTTGTCCGGGATCTCATGCTTTCCTGGAGTGACTCAGTCTTGTCTGACAGATTATAAAAACTTCCACAAGGCAGCACAAAAATACAAGTTGTGTTCTTATTTTGCAGGGTATACGAGCAAACGATGGACTAAGATCTTTTCGTCCTTTTTTATGGAGAGGCGTTTTTATTTTTCGAGTTGTTAATATATGCATTAAGAGTTGCCACTGCATATAGGAAAATTCTCTAGACTCTAATCATACATATCACACGGAACAAAAGCTGTAGTATTATGGGAACGAAGACAATGTCTTGTGCTGTCTGAAACAACAGCAAGTGTATGGAAGAAAGCCGAAATCATTTCTGGTGCCTCCAGAGTCTTTGAGCACTAGATTTTCATTTACTGTTCCATTTCCCTCCAACTTCCCAATTCTCTATTTGATGCAAGTGAAATGTCCAGGAGGCACCGGTTCTCTGAAACTTTTCTATGACTTCAGGGCAAAGGGCGAGATTCCCACACTAGAAGTTGTGCAACTCTATATTGTGTTTCTGATCTTAAGAAAGCAAAAGCTTCTGATTTTTGGGCCTTTGGACCCCATTTATTACGAAACATTAAGAGCAGAACAAGTAGTAAAACTTCGTGTCTACTGCTGAGTTATAATTTAATTAGAATTGTCTATAAAATTAAACTTATTAGGTTTGAATGCCAATTAAAATTAATCAATTAATAAATAAAAGGTCAAAAAGTAAAATTTCACACTTTTCCTTCTCGCCGGGCAAGGCAAAAACAATGAGCAGTAGCTACCTGACGGAAACTGAAGTGAATTCGAGCGAGGCACCTAGTGCCATAGCCCGCCTCGTGAGAGAAAAACAAGAAACATGGCATCTCTGTTGCGCCTCTTTTTAGTGCGCTCTCCCCTGTAACTCCCTGCTCTGTCTCTTTTTATCTATATCCAAACTCTCAAATTACAAGAAATTATTTTCTTCTTCTTCTGCTTCCTAGCTTTATCAATCACTAGCATTACTTGTTGGGTAAGAGAGTCGTGTGAATCCGGTGAACTCTTTCCACTGTGATCTTGTACTCAGGGGATGACGATACTCGATCACGGCAGCAGATGTAGGGGATTTGATGGGTGTCTCCAGTGGGCCAGACCCTGCGCCGATGGATCTTGCTACAAAGAAGGTCGTTTTACAGACATTTGCTAAGAGGCCAAACTTTGCAGCACTTAAATTGAATTGCTGCAGAGTAATGGGAATGATGTAGTACTTAAGCAAAGCCTTTTTGGCTTCTAGCTCTGGGAGCAGTATTGTGCCCCGGCGTCATCAGAAAGCCCATAGCCGAAGCTTTATAGTGATATTTCAGACATTTATTTATGAGAGGAGGTTTAGTTGGGGGGGGGGGGTTTTTGCTTTTGTTTATCATGCAATGAGATTTTTGGCTTCAGATTGGGGGTGAGAGGACGCAATTATGACGGGGGGCCCAGCAGTCTGGGGGGTTGCTTGTTGGTTTTAATGGTATTTTCAAAATACACTTATGAAAAAAATGTTTGAACTGTTTAGTTATTGACTTAAGAAAGAAAGAAAGTAATATCAAACTGATTGTGCATTTTTGTCATGTAGCTGTTTTATGTCGAGAGATTTCTATTTGAAAATGAGGTATGGTGTTTTGTCTATCGTGAGTTTATAATTTTAAGGAATAAAATTTGTGAAATGTATTTATCAGGTAATAGGCCAGTGCCTAACTTCACCGTTAACATGTCGATAATTGGATGTGGCATCACCCCTGAGCAGGGAGTGTAGGGTCAGTCCATATATGACTCTGTATGATTAATAATAAAGTAGAAGCATTATGACACGAATCTAAATAGAAATTAAACTTAATTCGACTGTGTTTGCCCATGAGATAAGGCCAACACACCAAATTCTAGCGCATGCTGTTGGAAGGAGTAAAGGATGTTTACGTGTTACATGTAGCTGAAATATATGGTGTGTACTATATTGTAATATAATTCATATTTAATATTCATACTTGATATTAAATATTTTAGTGGTAAAACCTTATGGGCATTATGGATTCACAAATTGAGGTATATCATATTTCTGTACGGTTTGGAATTGTTAAACCTTAGTGAGCTGTGTTTTAATGGGTCGGAAACAACACTGTGATGAAAGTTGTGGCATTTTAAGTAGGGCGGTAGCGCACTTGGTGGGTTGGATGCGCTATTGGTGCAGCGTATGAAAGCTTTCATAGAAGATGTGGAAAGCAAGTTGAGTGGAAGAGGAAAGGGAATGAAGAAGCCTAAAGTGGACAAAGCTCCAAAGCAAGCTCGAGGTGTGAGGGGAGCCCGAAGAGTTACGGGTGCAGAAGGGTCCTGATGAAATTGCATGGTCCGATGCCAAGAGTGGCAAGCCAAATAATTTGACCCCAGTTGGGAGCATGTCAGGGAAGCACATTTCCTTTTCTTTGATCTCAACTGACTAAAAAGCTACTCCGTTTTCAATTTACTCAAAGACATTACTTAATACATTGGATGGTACTTCGTTATCTGCAGGGAAGGAGGCGTCTGATATTCGGCGGATAGTGGCTCCGTGTTGCAAACAAATGTGAACCTTAGGTCTGGTCTTGGGAACGACAGCGCGATAGGTAAGGGACTTCAGATGTGTGAAAGCAAGGACTATGCGGGGTATGTGGTGAGCTTCTTATGGTGAAAGAAAGGCCAGGATTGGCAGCGAATGGGATGGACAATGCTTGCAAAGTCGACCACACAGGCCAGTCATTTCAGCAGCTGACACTGACCTCAGTGGAGTTGTGTGCCGCTGATGTATGTGATGCAGCGGAGGAATAAGCTCGTTCGAAAACAGGAGTAAATGGTCCCATGGAAACTTTGCATGATAATGGGACTTGCAAAGGGAAAGAAAATCAGCCCTCGAAAGATAGCACTCCGGTTGTTCGTGCTGGCACGACCTGCAGCGGTTTTGAACAAGCACTTGGGAAGTTTTGTTCGATTTAAATGCACAAAATAGTTTTTTGAGAAATTATTTTAGCCCTATATTTTCGGTGAGCATTGCTATTTATAGTTCTTCCGATGAGCCTTTTGTGTTGCCACATAACAGTTTTCATGGTCAAACGGTGTTGATTAAATACGCTTATATGTCTCCGTTGGACTATAGAATGAAATTCTTCTAGCTTGCGGGCATGATCCCAGCCAGGTTGGAGCAGGAAAGTTTGAGCTAGCATCATGCCAAAGGCTTCCCCCCCCTTCTCCAAGACCCTTGGTTACTCTGTTCTTGACTGTAAAATGGTAAGTTGAAGGCCAAATTGTCCTACTGTATTCCTTGTTGTCAACTTAAGTTGCCAATTTACAGCTTGGCTTGTGTGTCTGACGATGTTATTCGCCATGTGCAATTCTAGCTATTTCTGCCCATTCTTTTTAAGGAGCATCGGGTGCTATTTGTTGTCGATTTGCGCGATGGGAGGATTGATGTGTTAGATTCCAAGGGGTCATTAGAAAATGAAGATCTCTCGAGTATTGAAGAGCAATTGGTCTGAAAGAATTGGGAATGTCTACAAAGTTCAATGTTTTGCTGGTGATATTGTAAAGAAGATGACATTCCGCTCCTGTTAAATTCCCCTTTGCTGTAGCGCGCGGTGATGACACAGGTGTTGACCCATCTCAGAGGCTAAGAGTTCCTACTTACGAAATTTGATCGTAGCCTTGCACCTGTGCCTCACCGAGCAATAGGTCAGTTGTTGCTAACTCATACCCTATGGACTCTTTCTCATTTCATTGGTGAAGTCCTAATTTCCCGCCTCTCTTGTCTAAAATGTTCTGTATTGACTACAACTATGATTGTGGAGTGTTGGTCACTAAGTTCATGAAGCTGTGTGATGGGATGAAAGTCCCACCCATCGATCGCAAGGTACATGTTGCCATTGATATTTTTTGTTACTCCTCATGTACGGGTGAAACTCACAACCTCTGCATTCTGTTATTTTTCATTCTTCTGAATTTCTTGCAATAACAGGATCAAGTGTCATTGTCACTGGCACATGTCTAAGTGGATTGCAATGCTTTAAGCAGTCAGATGTTAGTGGCTTTCGCGAGGAGTATTTGGTTAATAGGGTGAATAATCCGTGTAGCAGGTTAACTCTAGATACGGAGAGATTGGCTAGACTATAGTAACCGTTGGAAAGTCAATCACAATCTCGATTTAAAGGAATTAATTACATCCTAATGTTAAGAAATTATGGTTATTATTGTAGGAATTATGATTAGAGTCAACTTTCTTTCTAAGTTATGTTTGTAGATTATTTTATATTTTATCATTTCTAAGATTATGGCTATTGATAATTATAAACTTTATATAAAACTATGCAACAATGACAATGAGAAGGACATGGAGAAATTTCATCTTAGAACCTACAGCCTAACAATTTTGCAGACTACAATATTTCATTGGACGTTAATACAATGCTAATTACAAAACTAACATAATGGCAGGAACTACTTCTTCAACAAAGGAGTCCTCTATTGTTTCCTCTACCTCTAACCCCTTCCCAATGCCTTTACCTACTCTTTATCTCTCCCTCCTAGCTCCTTTTCAAATAACTCAGCATAAACTCAATAAGTCACTAGCCATTGCTTCCGTGGTTCATAAAGGTAACTTGTAAGCATTCTTTCCAACCCAAAAAGTTGTAGATACCTATTGGATAGTTAACATTAGAATCTCCAATCACATGACGGGTTCATCCACAAGCTTATCATTTTATAAAGAGTGTAATGATAATTCTTAAGTAATAGTCGTAGATAGTGCACTGTCTAAGGTTGTTGATAGAGGGGACATCGATATTCCTGACCTTTAACTAGGCTCTATTCTCCATATTTCCACCTTCAAATGCAATCTTCTATTTGTTAGTAAATTCACTCGAGATTTAAGTTGTACAATAACAGTTTTTCCTTTTCATTGTATATTTTAAAATCTGACTTCAGGGAAAGATGATCGACAATGCTAAGGAACAAAAGGATATTTACTACTTGTCTAGTATTGGTTCTGTCTTTATATCACAAGCACTCGATTCTACTTCCTTGTCCACTATTTCTAATTTCGAAATTATGCTTTGGCACAAACGTCTTGGTCATCCAAGTTTTGCTTATCTTAAATGTTTGTATTCCATTATTTATTAATATAGACATTTCTTTTTTTTTCAATGTGAACACTATATCCTTTGCCAAATAACCCCATCAACATTATCCACATCACTCATATCATGATTCAACGTCTTTCCACCTTGCACATAGTGATATTTAGGGTCCTGCTCATACTTCAAACTTGATGGGAAATCAATGGTTTATAACTTCTATTAATGACCATACACAAATTTGTTGGATTTACCATATGAAAGAAAAATTCGAAGCTAACTCGCTATTTCACCAATTTCATAAACTAGTAACTAATGTTTTTCAATCCTCAATTCACATCCTTCAAACTAATAATGGAATGGAGTATTTTGCATATGAGTTTAATAATTACCTTGTTGAAAATAGAATTTTTCATCGAAATTTATGTGTCGATTCTCCCCGACAAAATGAAATTGTTAAACGTAAGAATCATCATCTTTTTGAAGGTGCTCGCTTTCTTATGTTTGCCGACAATGTTCCTAACTCTTTTTAGGGTGATGTCATATTAACTAGTACCTACCTTATCAATTAGGTTTCCTTGAAAGCCCTAAAGTTTCAGACACCTCTTGATTGCCTTCTTAACCTTTTTCGTAAGTTAGTATCGTGAATTCACTTTCACCTTTTGTTTTTGGTTGCACTGTTTTTGTCCATAACACAAATCCCCTCTGTGATAAACTTGATCTCAAAGTCATAAGATGTGTCTTCCCTAGTTATTCCCCTTCCACAATGAAAGTCTATGTCTCTAGTGACGTCAACTCCTTAAAGAACAAATGTTTTATCCTCATAATTCTCTTTAAGGGGAGCAATTTGTTGAAGATAATCATTGGGACACCACTATCTCATTACCTCTTTCATTTCCATCTCCTTACTCATAACTTGTCTTTCCATCTCATTCTTTATAACCTATCAATTTTCCTCAATGCCAAAGTTAAATTGTACCTACTCAAGCAATGGATCAAAGGGGAGATTTGGAACCAACTCGAGAATAAAACTAAATTCTATTTTATTCGAGGAGACCACTGGTTCCAAAACAAAGCTAACCATTAGAACTAGAGCCAAGTCCAATGGAAGACATACGAGACAACACTAAATGTGATACCAAAGTCAACAATCTTAATGTCCCCATTGCCATATGAAAATGAGTAAGATCATGTACTCAACATTTCATCTCAAATTACCTAACCTATTTCAAGTTATCTCCAAAATACAAGGCATTTATCTTTGTGGTGGATAAAGTGGAGATTTTTAAACATATCCAAAGTGCAATGCAAGATTTTAGATGGAGAGTAGTCTTAGAAGAGATAAAGGCTTTAATGGAAAACAAGACTTGGGAAATAGTTGATTTGCTATAAGGGAAGAATAAGTGAGGTGCAAATGGATTTTCACCATGGAGTGTGATGTGAATGGGAACATAGAGTGCTACAATGGAAGGTTAGTCGCCCAAGGATACACTTAAACATATGGTATAGATTATGAAGAGACTTTCACTCCTGCAGAAAAATTGAATACTATTAAAGTACTTACATCTACCACGGCCAATTTTGACTAAAAATTACGCCGGATGGATGTGAAAAATACATTTTTAAATGGGAACCTAAAGGAGGAGTTGTATAAGAAGGTGCCACCTAGATTTAAGAACCAATAGGCTATAAGTAAGGTATGCAAGTTAAAGAAGTCCCTCTATGGCTTGAAACAATCACCTAGAACATGTTTACCGATTCAACACAACCATAAAACAATTCGGCTATCAACAGGGTCACACCAATCACATTCTCTTTGCGAAACTAGTTACAGATGGAAGGAAGTCAATTTTAATACTATATGTTGATGGTATGACACTAATCGGTGATGACATTCAGGAGACTGATAGGTTGAAGGGGATTTTATAATTAGAATTCAGAGTTAAAGATCTGGGGAAACTTCAATACTTCCTTAGGATGGAAATAGCTAGGAGCAAGAAGAGCATTTTATTTCTTAAAGAAAGTGTACTCTTGATCTTTTAGAAGAAACTAGAAGACTTGGATGCAAACTTACAAAAATACCTTTAGAAAGAAATTGGAAGCATGAAGTTACCGAGGAGAACCCACTAGTTAATAAAGAAACGTACCGATACTTAATAGTAAAGCTCATATATCCTTCACTAACAAGGTAAATATTGCTTATAGTATTAGTGTTGTAAGTCAGTTAATGCATTTTCTTGCAAAGAGACACCTTGAGACTGTTAATTAAATACTTCAGTATCTTAAAGGAACACCAGGTGAGGGGCTATTGTTTTTGAAAACTAGTCAAAAAAATGTTAAAGGTTTTGTTGATGCTGATTGGGTCAGTTCATTCGAGGATTCCAAGTCAACTATATGATATTGCACTGAGTTGTGAGATTTAGTAACTCGGAGGAGAAAAAAATAGACAATAATGGCAAAGAACGGTGTAGAAACTAAATATTGAGCCATAGCTTAAGGCGTATGCAAGGTAATTTGGTTTAAAAGAATCCTTAAGGATATTGGTGTACAATTGTCTGGACCAATGGAGTTGCATAGTGACAGCAGGTTAGCTATTTAGCATAGTTCGTTGCCCTATCCAACACGATAGAATGAAGCATGCGAGGATTAACAGAAACTTCATGAAGATCGTCATTGAAAGTGGGAATATCAAGTTATTCTACATTTCAACCAAGTCTTGAGAAATAGATATATTTACAAAAACTCTATTAAAATGAGGATTTCGAGCAATTGTAAGCAAGCTGAGAATGATTGATATTTATTCATTAATTTAAGGGAGAGTGTTAGAAAGCCAATCATAATCCCGATTTAGAGGAATTGATTGTATCCTAATGTCAAAGGATTATGATTATGATTATAGAGATTGTGATTAAAGTCAACTTTTTTTAAAAAATTTTTTTTTATATAGGTTATGCTTGTAGATTAATTTTTTATTTTATCATTCTTAAGATTATGGTGATTGATAATTGCAAACTATATATATATATCTATATACTATACAACAACTGACAAAGAGAAAGACGTAAAGAAATTTTATCTTAGAACTTATTGTTTTGGTAACACATCATCGTATATGAATATCTAAACAATCATTTAATGCACTTAAGTGTGGGCTGGAAATTCTCAACCCAAACTTGTTCCATCCAAATATGCCTGTGATGGGGACAAGGTCTCTTATTCGATAGCTACTGATTTTTAGCATGCACATCGAGCAGATTCATGCGGCAAATTCACTGTTCATTTCTATAGAACCGATTATCCTATATGGCCTGTGAGATTGAAATTTGTCAGGCATACCCCAAATATTAGTCTTGTGAAAATTGCGTGACAATTGAAGGGGCAGTCGTTGTGATTAGGTCAATAGATTAGTAGTTGACAAGGTGAAGCCCTGGAATGCAGGCCGAGTTAGTTATATTTTATTACTAGGTCAGCCACGGGGTCAGTTAATTAGAATTGGCCAACACTAGCATGCATGTCCCAAACCACAAACACAAAGAAGTGAAGTTTATGTAAATTTCGATTCTTATTTGAGCCAAGCATGTGAACCTTTTACGAATAGGGCAATTTATGTAATCCCATCATTTCTTCCAAAATGAAGTGGTTTTAAGCTGGTTTTGTTTCAAGCTACGAGCATTTGCAATGCAACACTCAACTTAGAACAATGTTCTCTTGCAGATCATCGTATCGGACACGCAAGCATTGGTCAAAAACTTGGTTATTCACGCAACACCAATATACCAACCTGAGAGTTGTAATGCAGTTATTATAACAATTTGCTCGACCGAAAGGCCGGTGGGTACGATGGGCCAATGTTCCGATAGGGCTACCAGACTTAAGCTCAAATGGTTGACATTTTGGAGTGGCGCTGTAAATAAACCACACCCAAATATGGTGGGGGGGGGGGGGGGGGCCATCAAACTCGGCTGTGCGTTTGTCGAAGACTTCATTTGCCTTCTCTATGGCCCCATTTTTACTCATCTCAGAGCCTTAGTATTGATGACCTTTAGGCTTCGAATGGGTAGCAGCTACCATTACATAGCCGAAGGATTCGTCTGAACTCCAATCCAAAAGTAAGGTCTATTTAATAAAACATAATCCTTTTATTTTTTCAAGAACAAATTTTAAAATTTAAAATTTTCATCACAAATTAATTAATATCTAATTAAAATAATAAAATATACAATAGAGAACATAAAATGTAGAATACTAAAAAAAGGTGTCTAATAACTTTTCGTTACTCATTTTTTTTTTATTTTTAATTGTACATTTTATTACCCTAATGTACATGTTTGCGGGGTGCGTTGTCTGGACAATCTCTTCAGTCCGTCAATATTTATCCGATCAGAAAAACACATGCCCAACAGATGGTCTCTGTGTGTGTTTTCTGCCACTTTACATTTTTTCTTGAGAAGGTAAAAGCTTTTTGACATCTCGTTTTGTGGGTTGGAGAACGGCAATCTACAAACAGCATCCACTTTACATAACCAGAGTTCAATCTTTAGTTGTGTGCACACAATCTTTAGCTTGTGAGAAAGGGTGAGAAAGAAAGAGTCGGGAAAGGAAAGGATGACAGATGATTTTTTTTATTTATTATATTTGGTTATTGCAAATGAGAGAGAGCGATGGGAAAATTTAATTTTGACCGAGAAAATACAGTTGTGAAGAAAATTGGGCCAGAAAAGGACCATAATTGATGATGCGGCACATAGGTCTAAGTTGTAATTTTTGTTTGAGTGCTCAAGCCGTAAAATACACTCGATGTGTGACAAAAAAGGCCTTATATGTATATACATATGCGTAGAACCCACATTTTTTTTATAAATATTCTATTTTGTTAAGTACTAACTAAAATGTCTATTTTACAAAACTCAACAATTATGGATAAATTTCAAAACCCTACAACTATTAGAGATATTTTCAAAATTTCATCAATATCATCTTTTAGTTTACATTGAAATAAGAAGGCGAAAATAACATTTTTTCAAATTTATAAAACTATTTTTATGATATTTACAATCTCATTAATTAAGTTAAATTACTTTTAAAAACACACTTGTGAGCTTAAGTAAAACACAAGAATATAAAAAAGGTGAGTAAATTTTGTAATATTCAAAGTTAATAGGTACATTCATAAGTGAAACTCAATATTTATCTATTTTTGAGATAAATGAAATAAATTAGAGTCGATTATTCTTCTTTTCAAATACATTTTATCATTAATTTCAAAACTATAAAAACATAAGTTTTCTTATCAATAAAAAAGGACAAGAATGTCTTGAAAAAATTTTCAATATTAGCCAAAAATTTCTTAGAATAGTTGTAACCTCTCCACAATAATTTCAAGATATCACCACATGCTGTGAAACTAACTACTTTCTTTTAAGAGAAGGATTAAGTTGTTAATAACAACTCCAAACATATATATAGATTTCTCTGGAAAGAACAACATGTTCTTACTAATTGAATTTCTAAATTTACAAGTCAACATTAATTTGGAATTTTATAAGTCCTCCAAATTTAAAGACATAAAAATAACTCCTCAATTGTTTATGGACTATGGAATACTTCTCAACATTCTCTTTAATTATCCAAATCAGTTCAACTAAATGGGCAGAAAAAATAACATCCCTTAGCTTACAACTAACGGTTAGTAGAGATTGTTATGTTCTTCTGTAAATAAAATTTTTGCCTTCAAAATACATTAATGGGATTAAACTAGCAAAGCATGAGATTGTTATGCATGGTGAATTTTGTTGCAAGCCCAATTTTCCTAGACAAGGTGTTCAGAATTGCTTGATTCAATTAATCTAATAGATACAAAATTAAAGGTTTAAAGATCTTTATTAGCTAATAAATGATATTTTAGGTATCAAGAAAAAATACTCATATTGGCCATTGAAGATTCCATTCAAAAGATCTTCATAGAAAGGTATTTCAAGTATTGGGTAAATTTCAACATCAATACTCGATATAACAAAGAAATCATCAAGAAGAACCTTTTGATGATAACTTACTAGATTATCTACAATTAGAAAATCATGATGATTCAATAGATTTTAATGATTTAGACAATCTAGTTGGTGATAAAGGATGAACTGACCTAAAAAACACCATGAAAGAATGACGTCTACGAAACTCTAAGACTTTTATTAGTGGAAAAAGATGTATTACATACCACTAATTTTACAAAAAAAAGTAAAGTTGATAATTTCAAGACAAAGCTTATCATTACTAATTTCACAAAATGACAAAATAATTTTTGGTAGAAAAGTAGAGACAAAGTACTCATGACTACTAGCTTTTATAAAAGTTAAAGTATCTTTACAAAAGTAAATGTTGCTTTATAAAAGTAAAGATTACTTTACAAAAAGGAGATTCTCCCTTTATAAAAAGAAAGTAGCTTTCCAAAAAAAAAAAAGATGCTAACTTTCAAAAGAAAATTCTCCCTTTATAAAAAGAAAGTAGTTTTCTGAAAAGAAGATGCTAACTTTCAAAAGGAGATTCTCACTTTAAAAAAGGAGATTCCAACAATCTCACTTTACAAAAAAGAGATTCTATCTGCTTGCACTGAGTAACTCGACTCCTTAACTATATAAGGAGGCCTCAAAGCCAGTTTGAAGTAAAAGATTTGAACTCCCATTTTAGGAGAACCATTTGGACTCTCATTCTAAGAATTCTCTCATCTTTCTCCCTTTCATTGTAAATCTTCTTTTTTTTTTCCCTATCCTATAACTTTTATCCTTTGTGCTAAAAGTTCAAATTAATAAACTTTAAAGTTTTCAAGGTGTTTAAGCATTGTGCACTCCTAAGTGATATTATAGCCTATTTCAATTTTTTTTTTTTTGTATTGGAACATAAGATACACTTTGTATGTTTATTGATTCACATTCTTACATTATGGTGTCAAACACATTATCCCTTTTGAGTGTGTTATACTTAAAGCTTGTTGGTTGTTATGTTGTCCATAAGATGCGTGTGAGTTAGTAGGATGTTTGTGTGACTATTAAAAGTTAGTGGATTATAGGAAGATTACTATGCCTAAACCTTAATTATTGAGTTTGTGTACAACCCTAATTCCTAAGTGTATGTAAAACTCCAATTCATAAATGTGAATTTAATACTCTACTGAACTATTTTTTATTCCAACACCTCTGCCTTAGATTGTTTTGAATCTTAAAGAATAGCCAATACTAAGGAGATTATTCTAGAAGATTTCAATAGAGGTATTAATGATTGAGAAATTCTAAAAATCTAAAAAAAGTCTATTTACAAAATTTCAAAATTCAATATTTTCAAAAATAATTTTTTATTCAAAATAGTTTTCAAAACCAAAAAAAGAGATATATAATTTTCAAAACCTTTTGAAACTATTCATCTTCTTTCTCAAAAATTTTTATAAAATCAAAAAAACAAAAATTATAAATACATTTAAATTGGTTTGGCATAAATAGGTATCAAATCACTTACAAAAAAAAGTCTAAACACCAAAATAAACCAATTCTAAGATAAAAAGTTTTCCTAACCCTTAATAAGAGATTTATAAGTTTTAGATTTACTAATAAAGACTTTACCTCTACAATTAACCTAAGACATGTTTCTAACCTCCTTTTAACCATTAACCTACCAACAAAAATTCTAGGGTTTTAAACCTCAGACATTCCAAGTATTTCTTTCGAAACAACCAATCATTATAAAAACATTTCTCATTCAATCTATACAAATGCCCAAGAACAATTACCTTAAACCTCTCCAACACCTTTTACCATCATAAAAAACATACAAAATAAATTCCATGTTTTAGAAAAATCATGCTTTGATGATTTACAAAATGATTTTGAACCTGGTAAAAAACTCTTACATGATGATTTTTATGCATCACAAAACACTAAAAACAGAAAATGGTTTTTCCAAAATTTTCTCCAAAAAACACTTGAAATTTAAAATGAATTTTATGACTTAATTTCTGCCACTAAAATACATATCATGTTTTTTCACTAATTTGAAATATATGTATCTTAAAAAACCATAAAATACCTTTTCAAAAACTCTTCTTCAAAATCCTCCACAAACCCTATGATTTCTCAAAGTCTACAAAATGGATCACTTTTAATGACTAAGTCATAGAGACTGAATGCCTCCCTTTCAAATAAAGTAAAATCACCCATTAACAAAATACTTTTGATCTCACACCTTATAAAATTTCCTAGGAGATTGATTCTTTTAAAAAACTTTCCAAAATGATTATTTGGCAAAACAACTTCCTAAATACTTATCTTTATACCATAGGTACTCAGTTAAACTATACAAAAAAATAAGATCAGCAGTCTACTATACAAAAGATAGTTGCAAAATCTCAACTAACAAAAGTCAAACAACCTATTTTCAAGTCCTTTCAACCTTCCAAATTAAACTATACTCATAAACCTACTGATCCCTTTATTTAAGAGATCAAACAAAAACTTGAAACTTTAAAACCATATTTATCCTCTATAAAAAAAATAAACAAGTCAACAATTTAAGAAATAAATCTTAAACAAATTCAGAAGAACCTGAGTTTGAAAATTATACTTTTTTTCTTTACAAATATCGAAACCCTAAATTAACCATATCTTATGGTCAAAACTCATTTATGGACTTATAAGCTCAGATTTTGACCTTAAAAATAAGTCAACTATATTGGACTTGCATCTGCACATTAGAACGATTCTCATTCCAATAAATCTACTACTCTATAGATTAAACCAATACAAGTTCATTTTTATTAAATTACTCTTACAAATTTCCAAATTGCAAATTATTCACATATCTTAAACAAAACCATACGGATTTCAAATTTTTAAATTACCCATATTTAAACCTAAGTTTGATTCTAAACTTTCTTATAATCATTCAGATAAAGAACCTTTTCAAGCCAATAAAATTGTCTTAAAACTAGAACAAGTTATTCCTAGACCTTTTCATACTAGAATTATCAATAAGCCTAATATAATAAGTTCCTCATCCAAAATCAAAAAGGTAGTTGTTCATGGTTACTTTACGCTAACCTAAACCCCAGTTACACATATCCAATACCAAAATTAACCATATTTCCAACTACAAAATATCGTCCTATGTCTACTTAAAACCTATACATAAAAACTTTGATCCTTCAATAATTAGAAAAACCCCTTCTAAGGAAAAGCATTACAAAAAAGAAATTTTCTTTGTTACAAAAAAAAATCTTTTTGTAATTTTAACTAATTACAAAAAAAATTTTATCCAAAAAAATTTGTTATTTTCCTTACTGACAAAATTTTGTTTACTTTGCAGATATATGGAAAACTTCATAGATATTGAAGGATTTCATTTAAAAACATTATCCAAAAACCAATTTTTTCATTTTAATATATATAAAATCGACAATTAGAATTTGATCAACAATATTTTTTTGATAACCTATGGATATCATGAAGAAAAACTTCTAATTTTCTGCATGTCATAAATGTATTAGCTAAATATTTTTTTATAAAATCTCAAAGCACTTATTATAAATATTATTGCATTTTCAAAGGTGCGTTACTAGCAATAGTCACTGAATTTTTCAAAGTTTAAGATTAGATTTCTTTGCATTTTAATATTTGAAACAAGGGATATCATGATTTACAAAAAACTTTGGGAGTATGTAGAAAACACATAGGACCTATATTTTTCATAGACACTTTGATTTTTCAAGCATTTGATTCAAACCAATCAAAAAACATAATATGTACTTTGGTGGTAGAAATGAAATTATAAAATTCTTTTTGAATTTCATGTCTTTTTAGGAGAAAATTTTGAAAAATCAATTTCTTTATCTAGTGTTTCATAATGTATAAAAATCATCATATAAAAACTTTTTGCCAAGTTAAAAATCATTTTGTAAATCAACAGAGCATGATTTTTCTAAAACATGTAATTCATTTTCTATATTTTTTGTGATGATAAAAGGTGTTAGAGAAGTCGAAGGTAATTATTTTTGGGGTTTGTATAGATTAGATGAGAAATTT
Source organism: Bruguiera parviflora (assembly GCA_019804595.1). Taxonomy (NCBI): domain Eukaryota; kingdom Viridiplantae; phylum Streptophyta; class Magnoliopsida; order Malpighiales; family Rhizophoraceae; genus Bruguiera; species Bruguiera parviflora. The sequence goes on along the minus strand of CM034045.1, from coordinate 8,742,540 downwards.
TTGTATTGTATTTGGCTGTTTAAAAAAAAGTACTTACGATATCTGAGGTTGAATCTTAGAGGTTTTGTAAGTAGGTTTACAGTAAAAAAGAGGCTAGAAACATGTCTTACATTAATTGTAAAGGAAATAAAATCTTTATTAGTAGATCTAAAACTTGTAAATCTTTTATTAAAAATTAGGACAACTTTTCTATCTTGAAATTAGTCTATTTTAAAAATTTTTGTATTTGGTTTAAGTTATTTTAGAGGTTAAGGTTTTACTACTTTTTTGAGAATCTAGTCATCAAGAAGGATAATATCTTTATATTGGATGGATCTAGGGATAACAATGTTTGAACTAGACAGATTGGTTTGTAAGAGAAAAGTTTCTCCTTTTTAGGATTGGAATTTGTATTTTGATACAAATATAGAAATCATTATTTTGTAATGAATTTTGTAAATTAATGTAATCAGAATAGAGCCTTTTAGTATGTTATAATCATGAGTTTTAATTTGTAAAATCATACTTTGCAAAATATTTTTGTCAAATAAAGATACAGTAAGGTTTGGATAATTGTTAAAAAAGAAATAGGTATATAATAAAAACTAAACTCCATTAAAGAAATAAGAGAATCTTAGAAGTTTATAAATCTAGTATCCCTAAAGACTGTTAGAATGAAAGTGTTTAGAACTTATTTTATAAGTGGTTTGATACCTACTTGCACCAAACAAATAAGAATGTATTTATAATATTTGTTTTTGTGATTTTATAAAGAGTTTTGAGAAAAAAAAAATGAATAGTTTTAAAAGGTTTTGAAAACTATATATCTTTTTATTTTTTGATTCTGATTATAAAACGTTTTTAAAAACATAGAATTTTGAAGTTTTTTAATTGAAATCTTTTTGAACTTTCAAAATTTTCTAATCATTAATACCTCTATTGAAATCTTCTAGAGTAATTTGCTTGATGTTGACTAATTTTTGAAATTCAGAGTAATTTAAAGTAAAAGTGTTGGAATAGAAAGTAGTTTGGTTGAGTATTAGGTTTATATTTGTACATTAAATTTTTACACACTCAGGAATTAAGGTTGCACACAAAGTCAAGAACTAGAATTTAAGCACAATAATCTTCCTAGAATCCACCAACTTTTAACAATCACACAAATGTCTTAATGACTCGCATATGTCTTATAAACAACACAATGACCAATAAGCTTTAGGCATAACACACTTGGAAAGTATAATGTGATAGATATCATAATGCAAAATTATGTTTTACACCATAATGCGAAATTATATTTTACACCACAATGCAAAATTATATTTTACACCATAATGCAAAAATGTGAATCCATAAACATGCAGAGTATGCCTTTTGTTCTAATGCAAAGAAAATAACTGAAATAGGCTCTGATATCACTTGGTGGTGTGCAACAACCAAACACTTGAAAATTTTAAAGTTTATTGATTTAAATTTTAAGTACAAAGGAGGAGGGTTACAAGTTAAGGATAAGGAAGAAGATTTACAATAAGAGAGAGAGAGAGAGAGAGAGAGAGAGAGAAGGGATACTTCCTAGAATAGGAGTCCAAATGATTATATTTTAAATTGGCATCGAAGGCCTTCCTATATAGTTATGGAGCCAAGTTGTAGAGACAAATAGATGAAATCTCCTTTTTGTAAAGTGAGAATCTCCTTTTAGAAAGCTAACCCTTTCTTTTGTAAAGCCATTTTCTTTTTGTAAAGAGAGAACTCCTTTTTGTAAAGTAACTTTTACTTTTACAAATATGCTCTAGTTTTTATAAAAGTTAGTAGTCATGAGCCTTTATCTTTGCTTTCCCACCAAAAGTTGTTTTGTCATTTTATTGAGCTACCATTAATTTTTTTTTTATTGTTTTTGGCTTATTTTTGTTTAGATATTATGTTGAAACAATCTTCTTTAATGTTTTGTAATCTTTATATGGACAAGAATTCACAATTCTTTGAATGGCTTAAGTCTTTTTTTAAAGAATTCTTAGATTGCAATAATTGTTATATTATTTTAAAGTATTTTTCTTTAATTTGGGCTATTACTAAGAAAGTTGTAATATGAGATTCTTAAGCCATAAATTGGCTATTTAGGGTCTTGGTTTGTAATGGCTAGACCAATATGGGCTAATTTATATTATCTAACTTTGTTTTTATATTAAGTACTAATAGTTTTTTAAGAATTTTGAATGAGTCTCATAATTTAATTTTAAATTTTTTGATAAGGACTAGAGTTTTATCTTATATTTAGTAATCAAGATACTTGGTTAAAACCCATGAGAAAAAGAATTTTGTAAAGGAAAGGAATAATGGTATAAACCTTTTCTCATTTGAAGATGGTTCAAATTTGATATTGAACAGGTCATAATTTTCCTATATTTTTGGAATAAAGTAGAATCAAAATAATTTCACCATTATTTGAACAAGTTAGAAATTTTTGTAGTAATTATCTTAATATTAAAATAAAATAACCATAAATGACTATCTTTTTAGTTTTTGATGAGAAATATGTTATACTAGACTTATTGATAATCCTAATATAAAAAAGTTTAAGAATAATTTATTTTGGTTTTAAAGGACATAGGGAAGGTTCTTTATTCTGAGAGTTCTATTCCTTATTCATGAGGAGAGAAAACTTATAAAATATAATAGGTAGAATAAAGAGGATCATTGTGAGTTTTGTCTAAATAAAAACGTTTAAATCTAACTAACTCTGTTACTTCAAGTATAATCATATAATAGGTTTAAGGATTAAAAAAATCTTAAAATTTAAAATACCAGCTCGAAGGAAAAATTTTTTAAATGGTATTAAAAAGATTTTTATCATAAAATTCTTATTCTATGACAAATATATTTTAAAAATAAATTTTATCAAAATATTTTGAAAAAAAATTTAAAACTTTTTTTGTAGAGGTAAAAGGGTAGAAGATACTATTTACCTGTGTCTTTTCTATAGAGATTTTCAAGAGAAGATAATATCTAAAGAACTTGTAGAAATTTAGAAATATTTTTCATTTATTTTTAAATTTGTAATTTTTTTTAGGGTTTTTAAGGATTGAATTTTAGGGGTTTCGATTGGTTTTGAAGATTGATCGAACTTTTTATAAGTTTTGAATAAAAATTTTACTCTTATTTTTAATTTTTCTAAGTATTTTTGAGTCTATTTTAAAAACATTTTTAAATTAAAAAATTAGAAATAAAATTTCAATCTATTCTTATTACTTAATTTGAAAATCAAATGTAAAAAGAATAGTTTACTAATGTACAAAAATTTATTTTTATATAATATTTAGAATATATTTTTTGTAAAAATTCTTTCTCAAAATTGTAGTGTTAGAATATATAGAACAAGTATTGTAACATGGACAATAACATGAATATATAGTATAACCAACGAGATTTGGCTATACTTGCAACAAAGACGACCATACGTGCCATGATCTTAAGAAAATGTGAATTTCATCTGAAAGTGAATATAGCACTAGTTGCACGATGAACTCTTCTCGATGCCCATTGAGTTTATTTAGGCAACAAACTTGAAATTTAACAAAAGAAACAAATGTTTATCAAAGAAGTAGGGTCCGCATGCCATTGCCGACGAACCCTCCTCTGGTTTGTATTTGTCTATGCAATGGAACTCTTTTAGATCTCACATGGTGACCAAGAAAGAGTTGGGAAAGGGAAAGGTTCAGAAATGAAAATTTTCTTACGTTTGGTAACTATAAGAAAGAAAGCCAAGGAAAATTTGTGAGCCAAGATTGCTGTTGATCCAACTACGTAAGGTTTTTGTCTCTATATGTAGTGGAACTCGTTTTGATCTAACCCAAACCTTGAGGAAATGGAAAGGTTGTTGGGCTTCGACAAGCCTTCGGGTTCTGGATGTACAAAAACAACCCTTTTGTCCTAATTTTCGGTTTCAGAATTTTAACCATCTAGATTCATTTTATTAATTAAAAATTGTATTTCTAGAAAAGAATGCAAAAGAAGATATGTTAGAAAAAGGTGTCGCGAATCATATGATACTATATAAAATGGCACCGAGTTTAACGAAAACTAAAATAATCAAATATACCTACGTGCTAGATTGGGCCCACGTAGATAATTCAGTAATCGTGTACTTTAAAATAATTTCTATTTTAATTTCATTGCGTCTGGCGGCAATTTTATCAGTTGATAATAACGAAAGTTGACGTAAAAATACAATTTTCCAGTTAATGTTAATGGTAAAGGCGTACTTCTTATTTGGTAAATAGCATAGTTTCTTCTCACAACATCCAAACAACTCCCGGAAAAACTTTTTTTTTCTTTTTTTTTTTTTTGTGTTAAGGCTTTCTTTGTAATAAATAATTGTTAATTATTTATGACTGTAATTTGTTTCATTGAGAGAAATTGAACCGAAATTATTGAAGCAATGCATAAAGATCATGTTAAAGTGTACGGTTTTTAATTATTATTAGAATATTTTCAAATAAATATCATACGATATATCTTTGTTTGTCACTAATCATATAAATACATCCATAAGGCGAAGCTGTAGTTTTCAAGTGTCTTTGGCAATTTCGGATAAACAACGAGATAATGTAAAGTAGAACAGAACAATTCCCCACACACAATACGCCCAGGGGAATTAGATTCCCTTGAAGAGCAAAGCCTCGTCAACGTGACTTCGCATCAGCATCCACCCAATGCCAATTCCCCACGCAAATGGGGGACGACACCAACTTAATCGAAATAGGACTAGTCGACAAGCATGCTTTTTGGTCAAATAATTTGCCAAGCCAAACTAACCTCTAACAACACACCTGCGTGGCAATCAATATGTGAACAAGCGGCATGGTTGCAACTAGAGATGCTCAAGAGAATCAAAAATTTTTGATTAATTGATAAAACCTCGTTAAAGGAAAATGAACTAATTTTATAATTAGTCAATCCCGAAGTGAATAAAAATTGAAATTTTTAGTTTTGTTTTGGCTTTTAATATTAAAGGATTATTGTTAATTGGATTGAACCAAAATATTGTTTTTTAAATTTATTTTTTTAATATAAAGAAAAAGAATTATTAATAAAATTATTAATAATAGATAAATATTAATAAAGTATTATTATATATAAAATAATCACTTATTTATCCTATATATAATAATAATTATTAATAATTTCTTTTGAAAATACATCAAAAATATTTTTTTAACATTTAAATTAAAATTTTTATTTTTTTTTAATTAAACGTGGTTAACTAAATAGCCAATTAAAACCGAATGAAAATTTTTAATTAACTGAATTTTTATTCGGGAATAGTTTGTTATTTAAGATAACCAATATTCTTGGTTTCACATGCACTTATCACGTGACAATTAATACAGTTTAGTTTCACCTTTTACCAATGATGCTTATTGTTGCCTAGTGTCTAAAGAAACCAAAACAATCCTAGAATCTTGCCTTCATAATGCCACACAATGTTAGGGTTTTGCAAGCACGGCAAAGTTTATAGGGTGTCCCTGTGGCCATGCCACTCTGGATCTAGTACCATAGATGTGGACGATGGCCCTATGCCTCGCTAGTGGTAAGTGCATTTAGAAATTTGTTATTGGGAAGGTTGATAATTGGCCTTTGTGCGAAGCCTCTTGCTCAAATTGTAGGGCGATGGATGTGACCTCTTTTGCTAGGTTCATATTATCATGTTAGCTGCCGTGAAAGTGTACACAGGCCACACAACTCGAAATCCGGGACACTATTTCTACCCACCGTTGTCCCAGAGCGATAGTACTTACCATCCTGAATCGCTCAGTCAAGCGGAGCATACACATGTGTTGTGTGATTGTTCTCAGTTAATGTCGAACCTTGTCTGTGCCAACACATTTATGCATGAACTTTGTACCCAACAGCTTGATAATTTTGCAAGTTTAGATGTTGTACTCGCAACCATGAAATTTATATGATTGCATAATAAGTTCTGAATGATGATTATGGCACGACCAACTTCAAGAGAGAAGATAAATCGGTAGTTTTTGGTGCATTATGACTCTCTTTAACGATAAAATGACTCGAAATAGGAGTCGATGACTTAGTAGTTTCTTATAATTAGAATACAAATGGGGAGTCAATCAAGTTTAAAATAACTTGCAAACGCAAGGCCTGAAGTCTCGCCTAAAGTCGATGAGGCCAATACGCACGCCGATACTTTTTCAAGGTATCAATGTGGTTGGTCATCGGTCAAGAAAATCGAATTGTTAGCTACAAATCTCGGCAAAGATTGGTCTAAAAGCTATCAAAGTGATATTGTATAATAATTTAAGATAACATCTTTTTTCTTAAAAAAAAAATTCAATTCGTAATTATAAATCTCGATAAATATTAGTTATTAGTAAAGATTTTGATCTAATTTAATTCAAAAACAAATCTAATATAATAATTTAAAATAAGATAATTTTTTTAAACTAAAAATTAAATTTTAATTATAAATCTCAGTGAAAATTATATAGTAATTTAAGAACTATTTAAGTAATTTTGTGTAATAATTTAAGATATTATTTAAAATTTTGGTAAAAATTGCATAATAATTTAAGATAAGTTTTATAATTATTCAATTGGTATAATTTAATTTTTTTTAAATAATCAATTTTCATTAAATTTATCAATTTATTTATTCATTTTTTTTTTCAAAATAAAGAGAAGCTTTCTGTCAACCTCCCCTTTATACTATTAATATAAGACAAAGCGAGAATAATTATGTCCTTTATACCATGCATGCCATTTAGGCTGCTTTCCTTATTCGCAGTTCATAAAATCTACTCCACCTGGTTACTTAATGCTCTCTACTCGATGTCATTTGTCTTTCGCTCGGTTTCCTACACCAACGCAGGTGCTGGTTGCTGTTTGGTGGTGGATTGGCTGCCATATCTATGAGATAATAAACCTATATCCACCTCACTCTATGTATACCTAATGAGAATTAATCACAGGACGTGAACAAGTCGCCAACACAACCCCTTGGGTATATCAGGGAACAAGGACATAGGGGTACTTTGGCCATTTGCTGGGTTCTTGCAATGGATAAATAAAACCCATCAGGACAAAAAGCAATCGTACATTTCTGCCCGATAGGAAATTGTTTTTTTTTTTCTTTTTTTTTTTATAATTTTTCTAAAGTATTTCGTGAATCCGGCTTCCCTACACACACCAAATTCATCGTAACAAGTAGGCATTATGGAGGATCGCATATTTTAACCATGGAGGAAATTCTTCTTCAGGACCCACCAAAAGTTTTCTCGCTGAACTGATGAGAAAGAGTGGAAAAGATATAGAATTTTTATAATATTCTGAAAATGCACATAAAATTTTGAGAAATATGAATGCTACATTTTTTTTTTCAGTTAAATTGATTTTAACTGAAATTTGAACTTAAGACATTCAATCTTATCTACAACTCTAATGGTGGTTAATTAGAGCTCATTGATAATGTTCTACAATTTTAGAAAAATAGATCAATTACTATTTCATCTTTTTCACACAGTTATAAAAAAAAATTTAATTTCTTTCCTATAACTTTCTTTCCTCTTATTTTCATTCTCAGCATTTTCTTTCTTATTCGACTTTATATCCACACAAATGTTAACGTCGCTTAATATTAATATTTGACATAGGTAATTTCAACATTATTCAAACAAAGTGTTAACGTTGCTGTAAAAAAAATTTATTCAATATTTATTTTTAAATTATTACAAATCTAACTCCTGGATAGATTTTATGAATTACCCAACTCTGTTCAAGTCCCTTTTTTTTTTTTTTTTGTTAGGTGCCATCAAGGGTAATTTTTAACGATCGCTCCTTTTGGACTAATTACATATAATTACATCCTTCAATGAGAAGCTACTCTAGAATAGAACTACAGTTATTATAGAATGCCCTATGTCCATAGCACCAATCTTAGTCTCATTTCCCAATCCTAACAAGATATTATTAGGCTGGAATATGCAAAATAAACTTAAGTGGCGTACACAGTGTCATTCCTTATCCCTCGTACCTAACTAGTAGGAGCCTAACACCAATCAATCATAAGATGACTGGCAATTTGCCCTCTTAATTTGGATTGCTAATTGGTGTGTCTGCCTAATTTTTCTACACCTTCGCTTCTTTCCTCCTATCCCTACCGTGCCAATACACATAGAAATTCCATAAGGGGAAAACAATTGGAATGTCATTTAGGTCCTCGAAAACCTTACAAAATTGACATGAGACAAGCATCTCATTCCTTGATTAATGGTAATTCTTTACTAAAACCCATACTTTCGATATAACATAGGATTAGAGGATTAGAACAATTATTTTATGTATAGACAAACCCTAATACTAAATAGTGTAAATGACATTACCTTTTGTAGCCACGTGTACCTTAAGTAATGCTTCTCATATAAGCTAATCCAAAAGGGAAGCAATCTCATTATAGATTTCTCCATGACCAACCAATATTATGTGATGTGATTCTTGAGACAAATTAACCCCATGGTAGCTAGTGCAAGCACACTAGGACTTCATTGGATTTGAGTACATTTGTTTTCTCTCAGCCAATTGCATTTGCAAATGCGAACCAGCTTTCCAAGACCATAATATCATTCTAGTCTTATAACCCATTAATCGCCAATCTAATGGCCCCATATATGTATAGTTAGTCATCTATTAGCTTGACCTTTAATATTAACTTTGAATTTAAATTTAATACTCGAATGAGAACCCGCATGTATAATCAAGCTAAGCTAAGCTAAAAGTAGCATAACTCACTGCACTTTTTCCTAAAACCATGACAGACATGTAAGACCTGTATCCTCAAAACAAATAACTCCCTATTTCTATGGTTTACTAGGCACTTGCCTTATTATCACTGGCATTGAGAAGAGTTGTTTGGGGGTGGCCAATTGAATTTGTGAACATCACAAGCTCTAGACATGAAGCGCTGACCAAAAGGGGCGGGTGGTGTCATGTTGGGATTTTTGTCCCATTTTTATCTACTTTTTTGACTTGCAATATCAAATCTTAATTCGCACTTGTTAACCATACTTTAATAAAATAAGGTACTACAGTCATTACATATATCCATGACACGATGATATATCACATCTAAATTAGATTTTACTACTAATTGTTACCACTAATTAGATAGTATGTTTATGTTAATTGAATTTTACTATGAATGTTTGATCCCGATGCATGGGATTTGGCATGCATAGAAGCGTCTACGTCGAAGAATGTTGTCTAAAACCCAAATAATTGTGATTACAATCATATGTTGAGCTAAAATGAAATTATATAAGACCAAAATAATATGACCATAAGTTTAATAGTTGTGAGACCAAAACTATCTATTTGTCCTCTAAATAGATAATTGTTTCCTTTTACTTTGGTGGAACGAATTTATCATGTATTATAAGATTAACAGCGTTACCTCCAACAACCACTTAACTTAATGATTTTTTTTTTCATTTTAGTGAAAACTGAGAGGTTTAATTAAAAAAAAAAAAAAACTAGGTACAAAAACTCATTGCAAAATGGCTTAAAAACCACGACAAAATTTCCCAACCCATTTCCCTATACAAAGATGCCATTACTTACTTTTACTAGAAAAGACGCCTAAGCTCTGGGGATTTGAACAGTGTGAACAATAATCCTTCCATCCTATCTGTCGCACCTAACTAGTAGTGCCAACATGTACTCATAACTAAGATGCCATCACATAGCCACCTAAAGTGGAGGGTGCTTATACAATAGCCTAATCTGCTAAAGCTCCCAGGTGTGGGTTTTAGACAAGAGTTTGGAAAGGAGATAAAAGCTATCCATTTAGCATTGTCTAACAAGGTCCCTCATATTCAAAGCAAAACAACTATGGTTAGCCACCAAGAAGGTGAGAATCAATGTTATTCCTTTCCTAATTAGAATCTCTCATTTTCAATTTATTTCAATGCACATTTGATTGTTATTTACAATCAATCGGGTTCATTCATATAAAGGTTTTCACGATTTTTGGGTTTTGCAAATAATCCATGCAAAACTCCTAAACCCTCTTGACTTTGCTATTCGCACATATGCTACATTCTCCAAATAGAGCAATTACATACTTTCCTAGGCTGGACGGAATGGAAGAAGTGAAGCCAATCCCATGTGTTACATAAATTAGCTATTGTATGACGTTAGAAGCGGCCTACCAGTTGCAACATGAGATGCAAATTGTTGTCAATGACTTGATTTTGGAATTTGATGGTCATTGGGTTTGTCGATTCCGCTTTCAACAGGCTGCCATCATGCTGTGTATGGGGGAAATCCTACTGCAGTCATTGAGGCAGTTGAAGTGCCCCAGAATCCCGTCTACCAACGCTAGAGATTCCGTCAACGAGCCAATGCAGGTACTTGGAGTAGGTCTTCCTATTGTTGTTGGTGGACACGTGCAAGTGAATTCTATGGATGCCCAAGTTGAAGTGCACATCATTTCATCTCATTCTGACTAGCTACCGTGCAAAAGGGCCTGTGTTGTCTTTTGTCTACCTTTTTTGTCAACTAATGTGAATGTGAAGTTATAAAAGTTCTACTTTTGTCGAGACGTCTACTAGTCTTTTATATGAATACCTTAGGATGATCGCCAAGTCCTTCCTTTATCGCGGCAGAGACCTGTGCCATCCAGAAAGGAAAAGGTTAATATCTGGCTAGCAAAAATGTTGAAGGGCTTACGCCCAGAAGTAAACATTTAACTTTTTTGCATGATCAGCAGTATATTAAAACGACTACCTTTATCGTCACTTATCCATTTTCTGTTGAGAACAAACTGGTAACTAGAAGGGATTTATAGCCATGTGTTTAACCCCAAAAAGGTCATTTCTGTTAATTCTCCTCAAGTATATCCCTCCAATCATTCACATGCTTTATAACTGTTCAAATTAATGCAAATGTGAACAAAAAAAAAAAATTACAAAGACAATTGCAAATGATAGAGATACCTCTGCATTAGAACCTTATTTGCTAAGCCGAAAGCTTATTCCAGATACAAGGATTCCTCACAAGGTCACAGATAAAAAATGTACTTAAAATTTTAAAATTCTTCAATGGTCGATCACTTAATAAAATGTTGTATATACATGAAAATTCAATTAATAGACCATCTTTGTTAGATACTTATTGAAAATTTTTAACATAATGTCAGTGCTCAAGAGTTTTACCTAATGCTTATCAAGTTCAATTACTGACTATGGAGTACTCGTTATCGTTATTGAATGACTGAGATGGGAACTTGTACTATAATCACATGAAGAAAATTTCTATCTTTTAAACCTTCACGATTACTATATAAACTTCTACAATGTTGCATTCTGAATGAATTTGGAGCAAGTTGGAAACACCAATTAGCTCGAGAATTCCAACTTTACATTGTACTTGCAAACTCGACAAGGTACAGTGGCATTTAATTAATACTTTAGCTTCATTTATATACGACAAATTATTCATTAAATTGTTTGCGTGCCTCCAATTGTTTACAAAAGATACAATCCCACAAGTTTAATCAATTACTACGAATATGTTTATGCGATGTAAGATTGTTAGTCAACAATAGGCTTTAACTACTTGCCTTGAAACATTTGACTTATTCCTTATCACCTCCTGGCAACTACAAACAAGTCGGAATCATTCTTTATTGCCAACAATGAACAAATGCACATACCATTTATCTGATACCATGAACGGGAAAGTCCTAAAGCTAATATACTTAGCCCATGAGGCTTACCATGTTGCTTAGTACAGACAAAATACCAGCCATGTTAGGTGCTAATTCAAACAGTGAAAACCAGTTGCAATCGACGCAAGACCTTCAACCTTCAGGCTCGAACCTACTTCATTTGCACCGTGATTTGGGGTATCTTGTGTTAGGTAAATGGGCTTCTATGGGTTGAGCTAGGAACAAGCCAGGTGACCTTTGGAGCCTTCACCGGAGTAGGTCTTTACCTGCATGATATATTAGTAGTTCATAGCTATTAGCCTCTAATACGTTGGCCTATCATCTAACCTACAACAACTCTGCTTACTTGGCTTATCTAGACAAACGATATGCATCACAACTTGGCCCAACGAACCGCATTGTGTTCCACTTGGCCACAATTTCAATGCGGATGGATGTTAATGATGTTACATACTTTGCGAACAATTGCACCATACCTCTTATGCCCCGCCTAGTTGTATAATGGAATAAGAACTTTAAAACAATAAAAAGCTACGTGATGGGTGCTAAAACAGACAAAATTGCCATGTACCCATACTAAGGCTAAAGATAAGTCAATAGCATTGCAATAAGATTATGTTCGAGTGACTATTAACTAAACCTGTGCTTCTCAAATGGACATAGAAACTCAATCGAACAGCGACGTTTATTCATTACCAATTACAACAAATATTTGAACAACAGCATCTCCGATTAGATAACCTGAACAAGAAAACGATCAACTAGCTAGCAGTCCTAAATCTGTTGAATGCAATCATCTCCACCTTTTCTGTAATGGTGATACACTGACATGCATTGAACTTGTCAACGATTCTGACGTCTACATAGAATGCCCTTCAAATGGCCAATCATAGACTCCATGTTCAAAAAATATATGCACTCTTAGTTGTTAAGCTCAGCTTACAAGGGCCTCCATAACCAACAAAAGCTAATCACTCATTTCAAAACCAATAATTTCATAAATGATTTTAGAGCGCCCCCAAAACTTGCTACATTGTGATGGCGAATGTCTCGTGCATCAGATTTATGATGGGAGGTTAATGAGTTACCAACGCCATGCCCATTTGCTCCGCTTACCTAAAAATGAATTGAGGACGTAGACACAACTATAGGAAAAATCTGTTGCTGGAAAACCTACATATAATTAATTTACAACAATACATCTGCTTTAAGAACCTAGTTCAACAGTCAAGCATCCTTTGAGGCCATCAAAACCTAACACTAAAAGTCAACTGCCTTCGCATGTACAATTATTGATAGCCTGTCAAGGTCATACATAAATAATAACTGATTATATGCATTATAGAATTTATAGCCAAAAAATGGTGATCAAACTTGCTACAAAATGATCACAGAATTTGAGGTACACCTTGAACAAATGGTGGGAATCGGATCCAAAACCAGCCTGATATGATATTATGCTAGCCTGTGATAGTCATCCTTAGCTTGTCTGCAATTATAGGAACACATGTGCTTTACTTTAATCAGTTATTGTCTACGTATAAAATTATTATCTACCATCAGAAAGGTTGCCAAATGGCAGAGTAGGAGTAAGCATTTTTGGATATACCGCCACATGTTAAGCACACCTGTTGTAGCAGCATGGTAACTGATGGCTAACTATTTCTACATTGATTTGTAACAATGGCATCAGACCTTTTACCTCCTATACACCTCAACCAAATCTCAAATAGCCACTTACATGTTTCTATTTCCGTGTTGTTCAATAGCATAACCTAACAAAATCAACTATCCATGGTAAAAGCTCTAAACGGCATGCCATATTTGTTTACCAAATAAGTAGTATCAAAAGTTATAACATCAAAGAACTCTTCAAATGCTGCCCTGCAGCTCTCATCTTTCTAAAAAATGTATTTCTTTTTCCCTTCTTTATCTGGCTTTATCAAATAAAAAAATTCCTTAATCAGAGACTGTATCTTACCAAACAATTCATAAACTGCTTGTAAATCGCCCTCTACTACACGACACCTCTTTATATCACTCACATGATTGGCCAGATTAACACTTAAACAAGGCAAGTCCTCATGCCCACCTACTTGCATTACAACTGATTTGACATTTTCACGAGGCCTTATACTAGACCTATTGTTTTCTTCTAACAGTCTCCTCTAATATACATCTGTTACTTTGTGTTGCCTTATAAATCTCGCTTGCAATGGCGTTACTTCATGGTTGTGTTGTAATTCCACCTTTATTATTATCCACAAGCCTCCGATCTCCCAACAGCAGATCCAAGTCTTACAACTAACCTTCATACTTCCCTGTTAGGCCAACAAATTGCTCCCTTGTGATTTATGCTCCTAACGCTGACTCTATATAATTGTCTATCATTTCGGTTCCCCAGTCAATTTATCCTTCTTAACATTATGCTTCACAATCCCAAAACCTTTAGCTCGCGCATAACTCTTGTAAAACTCATAATTCTCATCTGTTTCACTAAATGTCATACCTACTATAGGTTCATGATTCACAACCCCTCCATTACCCCTTAAATTGTTGGCCACATTGTTCGAGCCATTATTACTGGCAGCACATCCTCAACTGCACCATCAACATCCCATGAACGATCCTTCTTCATTTCTCAACAACAATCACAATGAAGATAGATAAAATAAATAAAAATAATAATAATTAGCATGAGCATTATAGTTAGATGAACCATACAACATGACAACAATTAATCAAGTATACATAAATGCTACTAACTTGTTACAATTCCACTTGCCACACATATACCTTTGAATGGCAAGTCTAATTTCATGGATTGAAGCACTTCCATGTAATGTCATTTCCATTCCAAACACACAAGACATCTTTGCACATGATGGTCACCTCTATCTTGCTTACCAAATAGGCCATATCATTTATATCAAATTCTTAAATCAAACTACCAAAAAAAAAAAAAAAAAAAACTCTTTCGCATGCTCCTATTATGAGCTAAGTCCACTTGTTCCACATTCTACCTCCCTCACTCCTGCCAGCGCAGTTATTAATTTTACACTCTAATATTCCTCTATAATCAAGGGCAGATTAACTCTAACCACTTAAACACTCTTTTACTATGGCAACAAGATTAAAAAAATTTATCAATTCTATACCGAGAAATAATACATACATTTGAAATCTCTTTCCAACAAAATTTTCTTTTTTGTGCCAATCATTCCACCTAAATTTATTACTAATAATCACGCATTTGTTAGTGCCACTATTCTTAATTAATGAACATGAACAGACAAACCACATCCTCCTATACCTTTGCATAAAATGGACATGAAATTAATCAGCATTTACCGATACTTGTCTCCATGCAATTTCGATACCAACATGCTTTACTTCAAATTGGTTCAATTCATATACCTTTATTGTGCTAAATTCCCAAGCCTCTATTTCATTCTATTTGACTAAATAACATCATCTGAGCAGCAGCAAAAGGAATGTTTTAAAACGAGCTTTCCTAAGGGTTTTCTCAAGAGATTTTGCTTCATTCCTATTCATGCTATAATGTTTGCAAAATCAACATAGACCCACCAATTTCCCTAGGTTAGGCACCACAAAATTCCCACTTTTCATGGGATTTTGCCTCGCCAATCAAACCCACATTTTCGCCTTTCCTTTCCCTCCATAGCCTTAATTTCCCCCCAAAACTTTATTCATTTTTTATCTATTCAATCAATTTTTTTTTATCCATGCCACGTCATTATGTACACTCTTTGTTTGGATTATTATGTCCACAAACTATTTCCGTTTATTGACTTGCTTAGACTTTACCGATTATGGCTTTTTGCTACTTAACCTCCCTGCTCATTTTATTGCCTTATGTTGCCCTAGCTTTTTATGAACATTACAATGGAATCAGCCTTATTTACAAGATGACAGAACTCTTTATGGCTAAAAGGGAAAATAATTGGAAAAAAGGCGTGTAAAGTACTGCATAGTTGTTTAGTATCTTTGATATCTGGGCTCTCAACAATATTCTCTGGATATTTTCAAAAATAAAAAAATAAAAAATAAAAGAAAAGAGAGAAAGGGTACGCCTTTTGAGATTTGAACCCAAGAGGTGTGTTTGAAAAGGAAGGTAGCCTAACTATCTTGGTGGTTATTTATTAGACCTAGTAGCCAAAAATGATATTTGATTAAACTTGAAAACAGAATGGGAAGGAAGTCAAAAGGCACCTTAATTGCTAGACTAAGTGCAATTTTGTAACCATTATTCAACACGATTACTGAGTCAAAACACCATTGGTTTTTATATAGCAATACATATATTTATTTATTATGTATGATTTTTGCATCTTATAAGGATTTTTTTTTTTTGTCCCTTTGATTATTATAAATAGGGTATGTTGTCTATAATTTTACTACAAAAATATCAATAAACAATTTTAAGGGCAATTTTGAAAAGTCATAAACTTCTAAAGATTTAATTTCAATAATATAATTTGTAATTAAATATATTTTATTTTATTTTATAAAAAAATTTGCATAACTTTTATTACAAATTTATGAGAATAAATTTTATTTTAAAAAAATAATATTAATACACAATGCATTGAAAAAATTAGCTATTTGGCATTTGTCTTTAATTTCCAGATGACCCAATTTTTTCAATATATTGTATGTTATATACTACTCTCGTTAAGGAAAAATTTACACTCACAAATTTTTAACAGAGTTTGCACAAATTTATTTACAAGATGAAATGAAATACACTTTACTGCAAATTGCACTATTGAAATAAAGCTTTGGAAAAATTTATCTCTGTTTTTTTTTTTAAATTTTCTAAAGGGTGCAGTAGTTTTAGGTCATTATGCTCTTCTCATTTCTGTCTTTTCTTATTATAATCTTTTACCTTTTAAAAATGATATTTATATATTTTTTCTTGATTGTCCCAAACATAAGCATTTTTACATATTTGGATGTGAATCTCAATGTTCAAATGTCCTTATGTCAATAACTTAATTGTCACTTTATGGAAGAGGAAGCATTTATATCTAAACAAGAAATTGATAGTCTCAAACGAAGACATCTTCACTTTGTAGTAAGAGAAGCATTTGTGCCCTTTCTCTTTTAGGTGATTTTAACTAGAACTATTTGCATGAAAGAATTCACAAATTGTAAATCTTTTAAAAGGGCTTCTTTAAAGGCATTTGGAAGAACTATTGCTTTAGGCATTCTGCCTTGATAATT
The DNA here is from genome assembly GCA_019804595.1 of Bruguiera parviflora. NCBI lineage: Eukaryota > Viridiplantae > Streptophyta > Magnoliopsida > Malpighiales > Rhizophoraceae > Bruguiera > Bruguiera parviflora. The sequence continues at coordinate 8,725,574 of CM034045.1, read as the reverse complement.
AAGGAGTAAAAAGTGGTTCTCAATATAAAAGGATTCCTTAATGTTTGAGATTTAATAATAGAGATAACCATATTGCTAAAGGTGATGGGTTCTTAAGGTACCTTATAAGTTTACACCATATAATCCATGTAATAATATAAAAGAAAAGGGAGGAAAGTCCTTTAAGTTTTGGCCATTAACTAATGTAATATATTTATTGATCCATATGTAAGCTTAGTGGATTCTCACACATTATTGTCAAATTTATTGATTCTTTTATCTATATTAAAGGGAGACAAAGAAGAAGAATATTAATTATTTAGAAATTTAATAATATTTTATAATTATAATAGTCTAGTATATCATTATTAGTTAGATATTTTATTTTATTAGAATTCTATTAGATTAGATATTATCCTTTCTAGTTATATATGTATGTACCAAGTTAGTTTTAAACTCTTTATTTAGTCTAGTTAGTTTAACTTTCTGAATAAAGTTGAACCACGTTATTATCAGAAGAGATTACTTATGATTATTAACAATTTATATTAAATATTATGTTTTCTAATGAGTGTTAATGCTTGTTTGTCTCAAGTGTTGATTTCTACATGTTCATAGGTGGATTCCCCTCATTCTTTATTTTTCTAATGAATTCACACATTATTCTTATTAATCTCTAAGGCAACTTAAAAGGGAAGTGAATTGGGTTTAAAAGGTTAAGTCACTCAACTCCCACTAATCCAACTTTAAGCAATCAATTGCAATAATAGTAATGAAAATAAACAAAAATATATTCACAACCAAATAATAAAAAAAAATTAAGAAAGATATTAAATACACTAATTTATAAATATTTGATTATTCTCTAATCCTACATTCTCTCCTTAAAGTCTTTACTTTGAGAGTTTTCTATTCATTATCAAAATATTCTTAAGTACAGATCAATCTCTTTACAACTTTACTTATTAATCTAATGTCAAATTCACAAATCACTCTATTTATTATTATAGTATTAAGTTCATTTTAACAACATTTAGATCACTTAACCTTGAACACAACTTCAAACAAGTTGTTTCATAATTTCAAAATATTTATCTTTAGAATAATAAGCATTAGTCTTTTCTTTTTTTTTTTTTCAGGCATTTAAGACACTTTGTCTTATTTTTAAATTTTAATATATAAATATTTTGGTCTAATTAGTTATTATTATGAGATCTTTGCCATATAAAATGTCAATCATAATCTAAACTAAATATGAAAACTTTGCTTTTAAAGCATCACTTAATCCCAAGATAAATTCAATTGTCAATCCAAATTCTCCATTACAATTCAACTTCCTATAATTCATATGTTTTTATTAAATCGATCAAGATCTAAATTCTCAATCTAAATTAGCTTTCTAGAATAAATGTTATTTTGCTTATTCAATTAGCCATAACAATAGATCTACTTAGTTGATTAAAACTTTTGGCCAATTTTTTTCCTTTCTTTTCCATAACCTTATTCAAATATAAACTTGATCCTTTTCTTTTCACAGTCTCATTTAAATACTTTTCTTTCTTTTTAACTTCCCATCCTATGCTCCTTCAACAAATATGCCATAAATCTCTTTATAGAATTATAAATCATGTGTCACTTTTTGCATTGGAAACTAGACTAAAATAGCTTTGCAATCATATAAGGCCTAATTTAGCTCTAGCTATCTTTTAAAAGTTAAACCATAGACTCTGTCTTGACAATTTTAATATGTTTTAGTAATTTGGTCATAACTTGCTCCGCATATCTCTAATTAATACATAGCTAATAACATTGAAAACTATAAATGTCTAGCTTTTAAATCTTTATCATATAATTTATCCTTAATTGAATACAATAGCATTCACAAGTTGACTAATAATAATCTTCTTATGGCATTCATCTAAGTTGTTGATTCGTTAATAAAGATTTTTGAGCTTACAAGCCTTTTTCTCTATTGATCGCATGATGTTCTTCAATTGGCCTTTATTAACTTTATTTGCCTAGTAGCTAGTTCTTTTCTCTCTTTATACTTATATTTCTTCTTTTAATACATGTTTATTTGTGTGATTTAGACTTTTTACTAATTGCACTAAAACAAACACGTAAGCAACACTTCATGTTTTATTATCATCAAAACTCATATATGGAACATTATAAATGCAATAGTTCTTTGATTTCATAAACTGTCTTATATCAATTTTGATATCAGAGCCAAAATTCGATCCAAAACCTATACATAACATTTAGAAATCTATTTATTTTCTTTCCACGGCTGCCTTGCCAAACTGCCATTATGATCACCATATGCACTGTCGTCGCCAGCAATTGTCATCATTAGCAAACAAAAAATTGCTGCTCCAAAATCGTCGCGAGCTGATTTACGCTATTTTGGACACCACGTGCCAACATATGTTCATAAAAGCCCAGATAACACGCCGTAAATCATTGTACTTGCACCCATGCCATTGCCACTCCATCACTCACTTTCTTCAAGCCAAATCAATCTAAAAACATTCACTAACATCCTACCTACCCTTCCCTACTATCGCTACACTGATTCAGTGCCTTAATATCATGTTGCCATTTTCTCTTTTGCAAGTCATTACATCATCTGCCTAAGTGTCCACCAAATGATCCCCAGACCACCAAACGCGCCTCTCACTCCTCTACAGTTTCCTACCTCTCCCACTCCCTGTCAATGTCCCTAGATGTTTATTGAAGGCTACAATAATGACGTTATTGCCCTATTGACAATCAAAGATGCTGTTGTTCATTTTGGAGCAACTGGCTTTTCGGGGTAATTATGGTATTTTGTTCTTTCAATTTAAGTGAATTTGTTTTAGCTGAAAAAATAAAATAAAACAAAAGGAAAAAAGTCAGAAAATGGAAGAGAAAAAAGAAAAGAAGAATTTCTACTTTTTTTTCCCAACTATTACTAAGGTGTCAAAAAAAGATTCAAGTCGTGCATTTAAAGGGAAAAAAAAAATCAATAGTGAAAAATAAAGAAGAAAGAGGGGAAAAAATGGAATTGCTTCTACATTGGAAAATAGTTTTGGCAAGTTGGGCTTAAATTGCAAAGCCTTTCCCAATTAAGTTGAGAATTACCTATTAAAGGAACATTTAATATTTAAAAATTTATTAATATTTTATAAATATAATAATTTACTATGTTATTATTGGTTGAATATTCTATTTAATTAGATTTTTATTAGGTTAGATTATCTCTTATTTAATTATTTAATTATTTTTTAATTAATTTAAAACCCTTATTTAGAGTTCTATTTCAATTAAATTTAGTTAGTTTAGTTTTATTAAGCTATGTTATTTGTTGACAATTGATATTAAATATTAAGATTTCTGATGAATACTGACAATAATTTGTTTTGGGTGCTAATACCCACATATTCACCCATTTTTTCGTTGTTTCTTATTTTTTCGAGAGATTCCTGCATTGTTCTTTAATTTTATAAGCGGTCTTACATCATCTATCCTTGATTTCATCGGTCACCCAAGAGGATTTGGTCGTCCTTTTCTTGCGTTGGTATATGCTGAGGTGACATTCCTCTAGATTTTGGCCGGGTGGAAGTTCCACCAAATTCTTAAACTGAAATTGCCAGTTTGTGGAAGGTAAGAGAAAAACTCCCAAAGTACTCGTGTGTTACTCATAATCCACCTGGAAGAACTCTAACCATTCATTAAAAAAAAAAAAAAGATAAAATAAAAAATTGGAAAAAAAAAACCTTAGAAGAGAAATTAAAATTTTAAATTTTAAATAAAAAATATTTTTGGTAATTTTTATGACGTGCATTTTAATTGTTTCCTATGCAAAACAAAGGAAAGGGCGAAAAATTTTGAACGACTCATAACAACATATTCTATTGAAAATTTTTAAAAATATAAAATATTAAATAAATATACTAAAGGAGTAAAAAGGTATATTGAATTGATCAAATATAATAATTAATGTGAGAAACAGGCCTTTGTCCCATGTATGTTGATACAATAGTCACTAAGTATACCACAAGCATCATACCTTAGTGCCTCTCAAACTATATTATGTTGCTTGTCAGAATGTAAAACAAAAGGAGAAATAATTTCTCTGGTATTTTCCCCCCCTTTTTTTTTCCCACTCAACCAATAAAGTAAAAAAAAAAAAAAAAAAAAAACGAGAAAACCTAATAAGTGTTCACTTAACATGTTGGTTGAGAGTGACGACCCACATTCACTCAACCACAATCACAACAAATCATCCCCAGAATTTATTACCAATAAAAAAATAAAAAAAAAGACAACCATTACCAAATGACAAGAAGAGGGAGGCTATGACCAATGCCAGAACATGACTCGTCCAATCCGAAAGCTCTGGCCAGTGCCAAAAAGATTTTGACATCCGGGAGAAAAAGTACGGGGAGAGCTTAATTCTCTGGTCAGGGAGACCAAGCGGGGTGGGGTTGGTGATGGTGATGGTAATGGAGCCACGAGCAATGCTCTCTCATCTGGGAGGCCGTTGGCTGCAACAACAGATGGTTGATGCTGTCTCCGGCTTGGCTCTCTTCTTCCGTTGTTCATTGTCACTTTTCTCCGTATTGACACCGAAGCCTGCTACCACCACTTTCTCCACTCTTTCCGGTCACATCCTCGCCATGTTATACGCCGCCATCCCGCCATAGCTCGTGCCCAATTCCGCCACAGATTTCACTTGACAAACCTCCGACCAATCCGACGCGTAATCATTGAACATAGGCGCAGAGAATTGAACCTGAAAAAAGTAAAAAAATAAAATAAAAAAATAAATAATATATATATATATATATATATATGTAATTTGCATCAATTAATTAATTAATCGAACACTGGCGCGTTAGCGCAGAGCTTTGGGGGGGGAGAAATGCGAGAAATTGGAGAGAGAGAGGGAGGGAGAGCGAGGGACAGAGGGAGGAGAGAGAAAAAACGGCTAGAGAGGAAAGAGACACGTGGCGAGCACTTAAGAACTCTTTTCAAATCAACCAATGATCTTGATCCATCCGTGGTACTATTATTTTTAACAACGGTAAATTTAATCGAACGGTTTGAAGTCAAAAAAACATATTTACAGAGAAGCCGAAAATTTAGAGTAATCCAAATATATAAAACCTATTCCAACGTAAACTTGGAATGGATAAGGAAAGGATGGGTATCCATCGTACGAGTTATGTGAGATTAAGTTTATTACAAAAATAAGGAATTGCACAACAAATATTTTTTATTTTGTTGGGTTATTATTTTAATATATCTTGCATTAGGCATTTAAATAGCTCTAGCAGAGGAAATAAAAATAAAGAGTTGGGGAGACAGAATATGCTGTTTAAGGAGGAGATAGCTTTTACTAAAAACAAGAGAAAATAAAAATAATAATAAAATATATATATATATATATATATATATGAATTAAGAAAAACGAGATACTTATTTAATATGAGAAGGGAATGCCGCGGAAGATTGTTATTGCCTTTTGTAGATAAATAAATAATGATTAATATATTAATAAATTCTTAATTTTATTTATGGTAATGAATTTTGTTCAATCTTTAAGATATAATAATTTTATTATTATTATTATTATTATTTTTAACAAATTTATCGCGTAGTCAAAAACTCACCACTCCGGGAACTCATCGAAGCCACCTGTTTGACCCAATTATATAAATAAAATAATATTATGTTGACAAATAATGCAGATTAATAAAAAGTATTAATAAATTTCAGTGAGTTTATAAATTTATTGTAAAATGATTTAATGATCAAAAAAAAATTTTTTTAAAAAACACATAACGAGAATTGTTAAAGCTTATAAAATTAAAAAATTTATTTGTGTATATACATTAACTAAAAAGTTGGCTCCGTTTTTACACAATGTCTTTTTATTTATTTATTTATTTATTTTTGGCAAAATAAAAGGTAAAAAAGAAATAAAAAAGCTTCACAAAAATTATTTCGATCTGGAACTTACTTCCCCCGTTAGGCCATCACAGAGTAGCCCAGGTTCACACAAGCCCTCTTCTCTTTTCTCTCTGGAAGGTCTCTTGGCTCTCATCGCAGCAGCCGTGTTCTTCGTTTTCAGGTAAAACGCTTCCATTTTTCTGCTCCCCTTTTTGTCAAATAATAATAATAATAATAATAATAATAATAATAATAGTAAAATCGATGGCTATTCTGTATCAATTTCATGGTTAATTCAAATTCTAGTTGCCCGTTCGTATTGGAGTACAAAGCAGTGTTTGTGGGTTTATCGAATAAGTTTGTTTGTGTTGCAATCATCGATCCTATTGGTTGGTCCCCAAGCTTTGGATTTGCCAATTTGATCTTCTGCTCGTTCGCTTTGATGCTTCTTGTACACAAACCTGCGAATCTGATTCGTTTTCGATGGGTCTTCGTCTGCAAGTTATGAATAAGTTATTTTTATTTTCCTGGATTTACTGACCCTTTTTTTTATTATTATTTTTCTTTACCTTGAATTGTTTGGATCAATCGGAGCTCATTTCTTCTTCTTCTTTTTTTTTTTTCTGATAATATTCATTTCTTGTTCATTTTCGGAGCAAATATAAAGGAAAGGAAAATCACGGTGGACTGATGTCATGAAATGGCAAGTTTGTCGAGTTGGATTCTGCTTTATCTTTTTGCTTGGATTGAAACTGTAGTTCTGTTGCCGAACCACTTGCCAAATCTTGAATGTTAACTTGATAAGAGATGTGAGAAACACTTTCTTTAAGTGCTTCTTTGTAAAAATAGGAGATTGTCATCCAAACAGCATAAAAGTGCACTTACGATTTGAAACAATCGTCGTTTGACCTTGCTTGATTTTTATTGTTTATGTCTGCTAATTTCACATCTGCTGTTGTTTTTACTCTGTGCAGCTGTATGTATATTTTTGTGGTATACAGTTTGGGGCCTGTTCTATTTGGTTTTCACTAGGAGCTTGGTTGATTTATGCTGCGGACTATTTTCACTCTTCTGATAGCCTTATCAGCATTATTAAGCTAAGAAGAAGAGGGACTGGCAATGTGCCCATACGTGTGAGGTTAATTCATGACGCTTGAACCTTATTACAAAAGAGGGCACCAAGCCAATAGCTTCAGCATGGAAAATGTTCTCTTGAATGTCAATTGGGAAGATGTGACTTGTCCTATATGCTTGGATTTCCCTCACAATGGTGTTCTCCTCCAATGCTCATCTTATGAGAAAGGGTGTCGGCCTTTCATGTGTGATACAGACCACTTGCACTCAAACTGTCTAGACCGTTTTAGAAGTGCATGTGGTATGTCAAGCCCTTTGACAACTGTTGCAACTCCTGCATCAGAGATCCAACCAGCAGCTGTGGAAGGTGATTGTAAATTAGCTTGCCCTCTATGTAGAGGTGAAGTCAATGGGTGGGTCATTGTGGATAATGCCCGTGCATATTTGGATGAGAAGAAGCGCTTTTGTGAGGAAGAACGATGTCAATTTGCAGGAACCTATTTAGAATTGTGCAAACACGCTCAACTGGAACATCCTCATGCTCGTCCATCTAAAGTTGATCCTGCTCGTCAAATTGACTGGGAGAATTTCCAGCAGTCCTCTGAGATAATAGATGTTTTGAGCACTATACATTCAGAAGTTCCACGAGGGGTGGTTTTAGGGGACTATGTTATTGAGTATGGGGATGATGACACCAGAGAAGAGTTTGAGGACTTACCAGGGGATGATGGAAACTGGTGGACTTCTTGCATCTTTTATCAAGTGTTTGATAACTTTAGAAACTCTAGAAATAGAAGGAGGTCCAGGGTAGCTGATGCAAGAAGGGGAAGCCGTCGCTCAAGTTACGATAATTCGAATTCTGACGAGGGTTCAGTAACATCCGTAGACTTTCCAGATTATAGATTAGATGATACTGATGATGAGTTTGCAAATGGTCCATCCAGAGGTGGCTCTGGTCATCGCAGGTCAATTAAGCTGCATCATTGTTTGTCTTTGTAGTTGTTTGCATAGATTTCCTTGTTTGGCTTCTTAAGTAGTCTCAGTGCATTTAACTACATGTTCATAGTTTCTTTGGGTAGTGAGGGAAAATGGGTACAAAAAGCCAAGGTTTACCGGACCACTGTCTGTCTGTCTTTTGACCTTTGCACCATATACCTTTCACTTAGAACTGTGAGACCTAAATTCTTGAGTTTTTAAATGTCTTAACAGTGCTTGGCCATCAACTGTTTGGCCTGCATCTTGCATTTTTTTAATCTCCTTTACCTCATGCTAAAGTTGTCTCTCAATGAACCTTTCACTTTTTTTTTTTTTTTTTCTTCAGTAACACCCTTTTGCTTTTTGTCATAAAAGTAGATGCTGCTGAACTGGTTATTGTCAGTCTTTTCTACTGGTTGCTAGTTGCCTAGTTGGACCTGGACTTGATGGGGAATAAAAAGATACAGAACAGGATTGGGAGTGAAACTCATGTTTGTAAAAGAAGCAAGCCTGCAACATTCTTAAATGAATCAATGTTTTTCTAGAATAGGAGTATAAATGGATCATTTGTCCTGGAATAGAATTTGGTTATCAGTGGATCATATTGTCAGAGTTCCTGTGTTCCAAGGTTATCTATTATTTCTTAGCAGCACAGGGACTAACAGAAAAAAACTCATGATAAACTGTATGCCCATGCATGTTGGTTTCTTAGGATTGTTATTCTTTGCTTACTAATAGATTGATACCTAATTTAAATTCAGTTTGCAGTCTTGCCTGATGCATCTAGTTGCTCAAGTTAAACTTTTCTGGGTTTTTGCTGTCCTGGATGCAAGATGGGCAAAAAATTTCTGTATCTTGTATGATAAGGTTCGGTGGGTTTGATGCATACATAAGACATTAGGTGTGGACATTATGTTAATTTTTTGTAGCAATGGTTCATTTTGCTAATAATATAGTGATGAGCCTGTAGCAAATATTGGTTTGCATGTTATTGATTTCTTCCTATAATTTAGGACTAATGTACCTGCATTGCACAGTTCTAGAAGACGGTGGTCCCGCTTCTACGACAGTTAGGTATGCACTCTATAGGCCTTCCTGGATTTGGCTTATAAGCAGGCAGTGTGCTACCGCCATCTTTGTTTTAGTTTGCATTCACTGGATATTATCCTCTGTTTCAGCAAATATAATTTCGTGAATTTTGGTGATGTCTTACCAGGTTTTTCTGTGAGGATCAAAGAAAGGCGTGAATTGAAGATTGTCTGCTTTCAAACATTTAAAAAGCCATATTTTGATCCTATTTTGTAACATATGCATTTAGATGTACTGATTAGGCGTGAACTGTGATAGTTAGCATCCCAATGTGATTCTACAGTGACTACCTTTGTTATTTTGATCTACATTTTAATGTCAAAATGACTGAATTTGCTTAAATGATGGGTTCGTTAACTGTGTGCCCCAACTTGCCTGTCAAGCTACTGATATGCCTGCTTATAATTTCGGCGTTGCTCCTGTTAATTTTATGCTGGCTGGTGCTTCTCGGACCGATGGATTCATACGGGATCTTATGATGACATGATATCGGCTTTACATGGATGTTAAAACCCTCATTTAGCACGATAGACAATTAATAAGGTGACAGATGTTAGATGAGGTGACGAGTTTGATTCAATCAATATATTTGTAATGGTTCGAGTGCGCTGACAGGATTGCATAGGAAGATTGTGTGTACAAACGTAATAGCCGGAAGGTTTCAGCCGCGAAACGGCAGGCTTGGGAGCTTTGTTTAGTTAACGTTGACTATTCTATCAGCATATTCCATGATAAACAGATGCCTCTAAGGGGAGACTCTTTGGTGGCACTTGTCAATGTCTGTTTGCAAACTGGTCAAAAAGGGAACTTGGGAAAAACGGATGTGAATAGCAAGACGTGCTTGTCTGCGTCCCCATCCTAACAACGACGGCTTCTTTATATGTGTATAAAATGTATTAATCCTAATTAATGTGTTGTGGTCATTAGAGAGCTGTTTGGGATCAGTATATAAGTCTCATGCAATAATGCAATTACATGCTTTAATCTCTCGAACAACAATCTGTTATTAGAAGATTTTGATCAGAAGGTCTAGTGAGAAAGATACATTCAATCAAACAAAAATAACGACTAATTGTGATAAGTGTTAGGTGCACAATAAACAGAAAAACAAAGAAAAACAAAAACTCGTATTGTTATTGCTTAAGAATCGACAATTGTGACTGGTAATTTACAGAGAAATACTTGGTTAGTAAGAGAATAATTTAAAAATATCGGCATAAAATAATTGTTGGAGTTTCCATATTGAAGGAGCTCGGATTTATTTTGAGAGGGCATCACCCTCGTTGATGTTTTTACATCAATGAATTAATTTTGGACGTATACTATATTGTTCTATATAACCAAATTTTGCTGTGTATTGTTAGATATTTGTTAGCATTGTTAGATTAATATATAATTTGATTATTTGTCAAAAATAAATTTATATGTTAATGCAAAATATGATGTTGAATGAAATTGAATAATTGAAAATAATAACAATATATAATATCAAATTCTTTTACATTTTATACTTTTTATTTCATTTAAGTAATGCTAATTTTCAAGAATGATTAATTGGCCGCATAGAATTACTTGACAAAAGTGTTTTTTTGGGTGGTACTACTTGGCTTATCATTAGTGTTTAAAATTTAGCATACATAAATTGAGCAAGTTAATGAAATTGAAATTAAGTTGTGGGTTGTATTTGAATTTCTAATTATGATTGTTATTCTAGTTAATATAAAATTTTGTGAGAAAAATAAATTTATTAATAATCATAGAATTTAAATTAAATTTATTGATATTAGCGGTATTGGCAGAATAAATAGCTTTTTTATTCTTTCTTTTTAAGAAAAAAAAAGTTTATTTACAATTCAAAAGAACTCATCAGTTGATCAAATTTATAGGCCAAAAAATGTAGGTTTCATCAGCAAACAATACACAAATTTACTGAAAAATTAGCAAAAAGTGACAATGAAAATTGTAAAGAAAAATGCAAGGAGGGCGAATGATTGATCTGATCTTCAAATCAGATAATTTTGTGAAAATAAAAATATTTGACGCTGAATATGTTATCAAAGGGGTGGAGAACATAACTGTGTGAGATTTGTGGTCGACATGCCACAATTGGCCGAATATGAGACCACCTGACCTTTGGGCACGAGCTGCCTCGACCACTTTCTTCCATATCTCCACTTGTAAATAGTTGATTTTATTTATAGTATATAGTTTTAATAAATAATTAAAAAAAATGTTCGTTTAATTTGGAGGCATGCAAGGGCAGCGAGAATTATAAGTTGAGGGTTTTTTGTTATATATATCTATTTTGTACATAACGTGATGATAGAGTGATTTAGTCTTATACAAAGACTCTAGTTTCTTACATAATTCCAGAGCTATCATTTTTGGTATGACTTTGCACAAAATTTCATTAAAAAAACACAATTGGATTGTAGCAAGCATTTTTATATCCATTTCAATCTTATTTTTTTCTTTTGGTGGCAAGACATTTTACAAACTAACTTGAGTTAAGATAACAGACATCTTCATCGATCAAAAAAACCGAAAAAAAAAAAAGATTTTGTGATCAAGATTTTCAATTTTAAATTTTGTTATTTGGAGAAAAAAATTAAAAGAAAAAAATAAATAAACACATAGAATTATATAGTTAGCTTATAACTTAGGAAGACCAATCGAAAATATTTATTACTGAATAAATAAGAGATATTAGAAAGCCATATGAAAAAATCACGGAAATTGAAAAGCACAATATACTAAGAGTTTGTTTGACTATGTTGTTATATTTTAATTATCAATTTTATTATCTTATATTTTAATTTTGTTATAATGATATATATTTTCAATTTTTATTTTTTATTAATAACAATAAAATTTTATTTTGAATATTTTTTAATATATTATTATTATACTAATTTGTTTATAATAAAAATAAGACAAGTCAAATTTTAATTTAAAATAAAATTAAAAAAATTATATATCTTATTCAAAAACTTAAAAATATTAATAATTAAGTACAAAAATAATTAAATATAATATAAAATTAATATCTATACATCAATTTTTTTTTCTTTGGGTGCAGTTAGTTTGTTTTAGAAAAAGATGATCAACTAATTATTCCTTATCTAGCTATCAGCATTACAAAACGAACTAATTTGCAACCAACAAGTTCTTGGAAATTGAACCGAATGAAATTTCAATTTTAAAGAGTTAAATCTATATTTCATACAATGTATTAAAAATAAAAAGACCAATTTTATAAAGGAAGTAACCATATTTTTCAATAGATAATCCAACTTTCATCATCTCTTTTATACTTTTAATCTTTTTTTTTCTTCGAATAAGAGTAAATATGTCAAAAAAAAAATTACAATCATCGAATTGAATCCATTGCATAGAAAAAAATGAAGAGAGAAAAATAAAAAATAGATAAAAATAAATTACCTAAAAAATAAAATAAGAACCATTTATCATTAAAAAAGAAAAAACATACTGTCAAGAAAAAGTAAATAACTCTAAATTTGATAACGGTAAAAAAAAAAAAAAAGAATTTATGTTAACAAATATAAAAAGATAAAGAGGGAAAGAGCCAAAGGAGAAGATTGAAGATGGAAATTTAATGGCAAAAAGAAAGAGTTAAATGAAGAAAAGTGAATGGTTTCAATAATAGTTAAAATAGAGGTTGAAGTTTGAGATAAAAAAGCCAAAATTGACAAAAGAAATTTAGGTTTTGGATATAGATTTTTTTTTAAGAATTACTTTCACATAAAAAAAAAATCAAAAGCTCATGCCAAACATAAGTTTCAATTTTTAAAGAAACAATTAATTAAAAATTTAAAATTAGTAATAACAATAAATGAGGCCTAAATTAATACTCTTTTTTATATAAAATATAAATCTAGTAATAAACCAAAGGCAAAATAATATGAACTATTTATTTCTTAGTATTGTGAATTTGTTTCAAAATACCTCCATATTCCAATTTAAAAGTATCAGTTTCAACTATTTTTAAGGTTATGGGATTAGCTAGATAAAGATAAGAAATTTTATGGACTTGGGTTTTTATTTGCTAGACAATGATAGTATGTTATTAGTTCAAGGAACAAGAGTCTTTTTTAACCTATCATGCAAGGATTTTGTTAAATAATTAATATTTGTGTAGAAATCAAGAACATAATTCAAATTGCCCAAAAATCTTTGAAGTTGGGTTTTGTCAAGGATTTTACTAAGAAATTTGTTTGCACAAACTAGTGATCTTTTAATTGGGGCTATAGTTCTTTACGTAAAGTAATGACCAAGAAACCTAACTCGGGTTTAAAAAAGAGAAATCTTAGATTGGAAAACTCCTAAACCATTGTGTTTTGTAACGTAGAAGAATATCTTTGGATGTTTAAAATGTTGTTCAATGGAATTTGAAAATATAAGGGCATCATCAATATATATAAGGCAAAATTTTAAGTAAGGTTGAAAAATATTATTCATAATCTTTTGGAATTCTAAAGTAGTATTTTTCAAACCAAATGACATTACATTCAATTCATATTAGTCAAATAAAATAGTAAATATGGTTTTGTATCGATTTTTTGGATAAAATTGAATTTGTTAGAAGTTTGATTTCATATCAAACTTTGAAAAGAGAAAGACATAATGTAATTTTTGTAATAGATTTTTTTTTTGTTAGAAATAAAGTATCTAATCCACTTTAAGATGTCTAAATGTTTGTGATTAATGACCAATCTAGGTGTTCCTTGCTTTATTTATGAATTTTTATTGACATAGAATGCAATACAGAACTAAGGTGATCTAGATTTTGTAATCAATTATTTTGACTCTAGGTCTTGGATTTCTTTTTTATAATGTTGTTATAGATGGGAATTTATTAGGATAGGTTAATCTTTTGTGCAATTCATTTTTCATCAAAGGTGGTTTTATTTTATAAGAGAGATCTTATTATAGTTTCCTTTTGTTAAAGGGTATATGACTGGAAGGTAGGTTTATGGTGGAAGGAAAGTTAGAGATTTGTCTTAAGTCTATAATACTTGAGGTCAAGGCATTTTTCAAAAATCAAGAGTTAATAGATTTTTAATTTAAAACTAAGATGACTCTTTCATCTCGTTACTAGTTGATTTTTGTAATTTAAGTTTGGGTTCAATCTATTTTAATGGTTATAGTTTTATTACGTTTTCTAGAATCTATTCATCTAATAAGATTATATTTTTTCATTGAATAGATTTTAGGATAATGGTGTTGGATTTTGTAAGGCCAATCTATAATAGAAGGGCTTCATCTTTTTGTAATTAGAATTTATATTTGTAAGCAAACACCGAAATCATAAATTTATAATAAACTTTGAAAATTAAATCTACTAAAACAAATCCTTCAAGTATGTTATAATTATGTATTTTGATTTACAAAATCATATTTTGTAAAATGTTTTTATCATTAAGAGAAATAGTAAAATTTGGATAACTACTAAAAGAAATTAGTGTACTATATAAGCTTAATTCAATTAATATGAGTAAGGAGTCATACAAGTTTATGAATTTAGCTTTGCGAAGAATAGCTAATATAAAGGTTTTTAATCATTATTTTGTAAAAGGCTTAATTCCTACTTGGATTAAATTTATATATATGCATTTGTAATGTTTGTCTATATGATTTTGTAAAAATTTTTGTGAAAGAAGATAAATAGTTTCAAAAGGTCTATTCCTTTATTTTACTAGTTTGAAATTTACACTTCTCAAAATTACATTTTTTGCCCCATTTAAAGTCTTAACCCTATCACTATTAGAAATAAAATTAAAGAATAAATTACTCCTTATGACAAAGTAATAGAAGTTAAATATCTATCACTTAGACAACTTAAGATCTCATATTAGGAAAACATCGTAAAATTAGCCTCATACAAAATTTCACATAAAAATGATAATCCAAAAAAACTCTGCAAAATGGTTATTCAACAAAATAACTTTACCAACACTTATCTTTATACCATAAGAATATAATTAACTCGGACGAATAAACATATCCCAAAGTTTGTTATTTCCACATTTTCACCAATCCCTATAAAGCTTGTTAATCAAAACCTCAAAAATCCTGCTTTGAAACCTTTTTAACTTTCCAAGGTTAGCCAACAATAAATACAAAATAATAGACCAAATTTTTTCTAAGCTATTTACAACCCTTGAAGTAAGATAAAAGTATCATCTAAGATAAAAACATCTTCCTCAACTCCTCTCACATTAGGTATGGATCATAAAACCATTAATACAACAAGTCAAAGCTTAGGTCTCAATCTTGTTGAATAAATCTTCCATCATATTACTATCAAGATTAACAAACTCCACTAGTTAAACCCTTTATTTACATCTATGATTACTAATCTCAATCTAAAAAATAAACCCAAGCTTTCGGTTTAATTCGAATACAATGTCTTTTCAATTTATGAATGAAATTTTAATGACATATTTGAACACAATATATCTAAAAATTTGATGTTTCCACACTTCCACTAATCTCCATAAAGACTATTACCTAAAGCCTTAGAAATCTCATTTTCAAACCTTTTTAACTTTCCAAAGTTAACTAACAACCAATACAAAACAATAAACCTAAATTTGTTCAAACCATTTGCAATAAACTAAGTAAGATAAAAGTATCTTCTAAGATAGAAACATCTTTTTCAACTCCTCCCACATTAGGTATGGATTATAAAACTATCAACATTATAAGTCAAAGCTCAAATCCACATCTTGATGAAGTCTTTTAGCATAATACTCTTAAAATTAACAAACTCTATTGGCCTTTATAACAAAAGTTTTTTTTTTTTTTTGGTTTTTCATCATTATTTTAGAATTGTTGGCAGTAAAAAGGCTTTTTTAGATTTTTTCTTGAAATTTTTGTAGTATTACTTTTTCTTCAATGCAGTTCAAATCAACTCTTGTATTAAATAGGGTAATAATATTGATTTAGAAATCGTTTAAGAAAGTAAAGGTTAATTTTATTAAATATTTTCAAAAAGTTACTTGTCTAAGAACAAAGAGGAAATTTTTTGAAACTTTTTTCAGATTTTCAATTTTTTAGGGTTCTAGACTTGTATAATTCAATTTCCTCTTGTTCCAAATGTTTTGTAAGAAGTTATAAGACTTCTACATACTTTTGTTGTTTCTCTTTGAGCTCTTTAAGCTTTATTTTAATAGTTTTGACTTAAACGATAGTGAGATTACCATCTCACTAGCTAGCAACATTCACAATTTTGGAATCAATCCAAATTAATAATCAATTAAAAACCCCTATCCAAGATATTCACCATATAAATCCTTATTATTTCTTTGCATTTTATGAAAGATCTTTCGCATCTTAAGAATCAAAATGCTAGATTCATAAACTTCTAAGACACTTTATTTAGTTTAATTGAATCGAATTTGTGTAATGGTCAAATTTCTTTTAGTTGTTATTCAAATCTTATTATTTCTCTTAGTAATAGAAATATTTTACAAAGTATGATTTTGCAAATCAAAATGCATAATTATAACATACTTAAAGGATTTATTTTAGTAGCTTTGATTTTCAAAGTTTACTATAAGACCATGATTTCAACATTAATCTCCAAACATAAATTCTAATTCTAAAAAGGTGAAGTATTTTTATTATAAATTAATTTTACAAAATCCAACACTGTTATCCTAAGATTTATTTAATGTAAAGATATAACCTTACCAAATGAATAAAATTTTGAAGAAATAATAAAACTACAACCATAAAAATAAATTAAACTTAATACCTAAATTACAAAAATAAGCAATATCAAGTTGAAAAAGTCATCCTAGCTTTTAACCAAAAATCTACCAACTCTTGTTTTTCAAAAATGTTATTTCTATTCTAGAAAGCATTTGGTAAATCTAAACAAAACTCATTTTCAATTTGTTTTTAAAAAGCATAATTTTTTTTCTAATAAAAATATTTTGTAACTACTAAAAAGGCTAAAAGGGCTAAGGCATACAACTTTTGGGCCTAGAAAGTAATGTGTTAGGGTCCTAGTTATATGTAATTTTAGACCTTAAGCCATTATAAAATAATAAGTTTGGAGATTTTGTTAGGAACTTAAAATGAATCCTACCATTTTACCTTGAATTATTTGATAAGGATTAGGATATTATCTTGGTTCTAATATTCAAAGAACCAAGCCAAAACCCTAGGCAAAAACAAATTTTTATGAAGAAGAGGAATAGTAATGAAAATCATCTTTCATCTTATAAGGGTTTGTATTGTTGTTTAAATAAGTCATAACTTTCTTGGACTTAAAAAATAAAGATGTCTAGTGAAGATCTATACTAGTTCCACCATTTTTTAAACTAATTTGGGATTTTTGATAGGTTGATTTCGGTATTGAAACAGAATAACCAAGAATGACTATCCTTGTGGTTTTGAAGGAAAAAGGTGTTCAACCATAATTGTTGGTAATCTTAGTAAAGGATGAGTAATGGTTTAATTTTATTTTGAAATTGATGGGAAAAGATTTGGTTTATGCAAGATCTTGTCGTTAATCTTAAAAATGGATAATTCTTTATATATGTCATATAGAGTAGGTAGGTTTAAGGTGGTTTTTGTCTATGTAGACATGTTTGAACTTAGCAAAACTAATTGATTCTTGTATTGCCATATAGTATGGCTAAGGTTTAGACAAATATTGGGGTTTGAAATACCAACCTTCAGGGAAAACTTTTGAAATTTCCATAGAAAAATTTTTATGATAAAACCCACTTTCCATGGTAAGAAGATTTTGAAAATAGGCTTTAAGAAAATACACAAAAGTCCTTTTTGTAGTATGTAATTGTGATAAAATAATATGAGACTTATTTAAAGATGTTTAAGATTGTAAATTTTTTAAAATAAGGATTTTAAGGAAGAGCCTATTTCTTATTTTGTAGAAATAAGGTTTCAAAGTTTAACTTTTTAGGTTTAAGAAAAAATTTATAGTGCTAAAAGTAATTCTAGTGAGTTAGATAGAAATTCTACTCATTGTTATATTTGTAATTATTTTTATAAGTATTAAGTGATTTCATCCTTGATGACCAAATCAATTCAAAATTTGATAAATTGAATGAAAGTTATATGCTTTATAGGTTCAGAGTTGGGTTTTTCTTTTGGGCTTTGTAATAGGGCTTTCCCTTTTACTTTGACTTTTCAAGGTATTATGATCTTTTTTGTAAGAATTCTTGGGTTAAAAAAATCAAAAATGAAATTTGTATTTGCCTTAATAAATTTAATTTCAAAATAAAAAATGGAGAGGATTGCTTACCATCGAGAAAAAAAAATCTATTTTAATATTATATTATGAATATCTTTTTGTAAGGTTTATTTTATAGATTTACAATTATTGCAAAGAAAGAATTTTTAATTTAATAAATTACTTTGAAATTTTGTACTACACATGACAATAGAGAAGATTTTTTTTTTATTGTGAAATAATTTTTTTAGCAATCATTTAAGTGAGTAAAAGTAAATTGAATTATTTATTCTTTGATATTGAGAATTTGTTTTAAAATATCTCTATATCCCAATTTAAAGGCATCAATTTCAATTATTTTTATGATTAAGGGATCAACAAGATGAAGACAAGGATATTGCAGACTTAAGCTTTTATCTGGTAGACAATGACAATATATTCATTAGTTCAAGGAACAAAGGTCCTTTTAAACTTATCGTACAAAAATTATGGTAAACAATTAATATTTATCTAGAAATCAAGAATATAGTTTAAATTGCCTAAAAATTGTTGAAATTGAGTTTGTCAAGAATTCTATTAGGAAATTTGTTTGCAAAAATTAATAATCTCTTAATTGGTGTTATAGTTGCTTGGGTGATGTAATGATAAAAAAACCTAACTTAGGTTTAAAAATGGGAAATCTTAAATTAAGAAACTACTAAAGCATTGTGTTTTGTAATATGAAAAAATGTTTTTAGATACTTAAAATGTTGTTCAATGCAATTTGGAAATATAAAAACATCATCAATATATATCACATATCTTCAACAAAAGCAAACCATAAGTAGATTTTCCTTACAAAATACAACCTAGATATTATACTTTTGATTTGCCTAACCCTTTGTTAAAAAATATTAATTATAATACATTAAAACCACAACCAATTTATACAAATCAAGTTGAAAATCAAACTACTTAGCCTTTTTCTACCAATTTTTCAAACTTTTTTTGTCATCACTAAAAACATATCTAATAAATTGCATGTGTTGGAAAAAAATTTTGAAATTAACAAAAAATATCTACATGATGATTTTTATACATCTTATAACACCAAAAAAAAAGGACATGCTTTTTCAAAAATTTTCTTTAAAAGAGACAAAATCTAACACAAAATTCATATTCCTTTTTTCAACTAATTCAAAATTTATATTTCTTAAAATTAAATTTCTTACCCTTTTTAAAGCCTTAATCCTATCACTACTAAACATAAGGTTAAAGAATAAATTACTTATGATAATTGTGGAATAAAAGTTGAACATCTATCTCTTAAACAAGAAAATATCATAAAATTAACATCATATAAAATTTCACACGAAAATAATGACTAAAAAAAATTCTCCAAGATGGTTATTCAATATAATAACTTTATCAACACTTATCTTTATTCCTTAGGAACATAACTAATTCGGATAAAGAAATATATTCAAAAGTTTATTGTTTCCACACTTTCATTAATCTCTAAAAAGCCTATTACCCAAAATCTCAAATATCTCATTTTCAAATTCTTTCAACTTTCCAAGGTTAGCCAATAACAAATACAAAATAATAAGATAGAATTTGTCCAAACTATTTGCAACTAAGTAATTAAGATAAAAGTATCTTCTTCATCTCCTCTCTCATTAAGTATGAATTATAAAGCCATTAATACCATAGATCAAACTTTATATCCAAATCTTGATGAATAAGTCTTGCAACATAATACTCTAGAGATCAATAAACTTTACTAATCAAACCCTTTATCTACATTTATAGATTTTAATCTAGATCTAGAAAATAGACCTAACCTTTTAGGTCAATTTAAATACCTTATCCATTTATGAATAGAATTTTGATGGTATACTTGAATAAAATATCTTTAGTCTCTTGAAGCAAATGATTATGGCTACAAATAGCTATAAAAGCTAAACTAGCATTTTGGATAAGACTATTGTCGAGCTCTTAATTACAAAATTCTCTAATCAACTTAAAGGATGGTGGAATTATCATCTTACTAGCCAACAACACTCATAAATTTTGGAATCAATCCAAATCACAAAGGATGGCATACTTATCCTTGATTAATTAGGAAACCTTGTCCAAGATGCAATTGCCACATTAATCCTTACTATATCTTGGTATTTTATGGGAGATCTTTTGCATCTCAAGGATATTGAACTATTAAGTAATCTTAGATGTAGGAAACTTAGTAGCTTTTAAACATACAAGAACACTTTTCTTATTAGGGTAATGCTTAAAGAAGATTGAAACTAACCCTTTTAGAAAGAAAAAATTTTAAAAAGATTATCAATCCTTTGGGGAGAAAGGGTTAAAAATACCATTAAAACCACATTTAGAGTATCCATTCCTTATGATCAATTAACTTATAGAGATCGATTAGCTCAATCCAAAAAAAAGGGCTTAAGATTTGTCAAGATCTAAACCTTTAGAGACATCTTAAAAGGAAATGAAGCAAATTAGACAAGAAATAGGAACTTTCTCTCAATAATTTGACTTCGACTCTCCTAAACCTTTAACCACAACTTGTAATAGTAATTATGCTGACAAACTTTATAGGAAGATAACCCTCACATATAAAAAATTCTCCAAACTTTGGAAAGAATCTTATTAACAAAAACCTTCAGATGAAAAATTTCCCAAACCCTTAAAAACATAAGTTCCAACATAAAAACAATACCACTCAAAGAAATATCACCTACTATAAAAGTGAAAGTAGGGCCACATTGCTAAATATTGCAAACTTACCTTTAAAATATAATAATTACAATTAGAATAAGAGACTGTGAGTAAAATAGGAACTCTTTTTATATAAACCCTTTAGTTCTAAATTTAACTCTCAAAAACTCTCTAATGACAAATAACCTTTACAATTAAATGAAATTGTAACCACTTTCTCAAACATAAATTCTAGCACAAAACAAGTCAATATGCTTAATCAAGATCAAGAATTCCTCTTTGATGTTATTAAGTATATAAGTGACCCCTACCTATAAAAGAAGTATTTAGATAAACTCTTAAAAACTCTTAAAGAACAATCCTAAGACAAACCCTTAATTCTCCCTTTTACTAGTAAAAACTTATATGACCTCACTATTATATTGAATAGAAGAAATTCCTCTAAAGAGCCTATATCAAACATCCATGACTTATAATTAAAAGTTAGAACTATTAAAACATAGCTTAAAAAGCTTAAAGAGAAACAACAAAAGGATGCATAAGTCTTGCAACTTCTTTTAACAAAATATTTGGAACAAGAGAAAATTGAATCAAACAATGAGAGTCTAAGATTTCAAAAAATTGAAAACTTGGAAAAAGTTATAAGATATTTCTTTTTCGTTTTGGAAGAAGTAACTTTTTGAAAATATTTAATAAAAAGAACTCTTATTTTTTTCAAACAATTTCAAAATCAATACTATTACCCTATTTAAGATAGGCACTGATTTGAACTACATCAAATGAGGAGTGGTACCATAACAATTTCAAGAAAAAACACACAAAAAAAAAATTTTAGCTAATAATTCAAAAATTACTATAAAAAAACAAAACAAATACTCTTGTTATCAATGAACATTACAAAATAAAAATCCCTTTTATTTTAATCAAAAATATACATCATATTGTCATATTATGGATGTTATTTATAAATTTCATTAAGCCATATATGATTAATTATGATGGTATTTCTTTTAAAACTAAAACAATAAAACTTGTTTTCCCTTTTCTCAAAAAGTCAAAAACTAGAAATCTTGATTTCATAAAGGCGTATTCCATTTTTAAGAATAAGATTAACACTTTGAGTACAAAAAATTATGAACAACTTCACATTCATAGAAAGATATTTCTTTACA
Source organism: Bruguiera parviflora (assembly GCA_019804595.1). Taxonomy (NCBI): domain Eukaryota; kingdom Viridiplantae; phylum Streptophyta; class Magnoliopsida; order Malpighiales; family Rhizophoraceae; genus Bruguiera; species Bruguiera parviflora. The sequence goes on along the minus strand of CM034045.1, from coordinate 8,703,410 downwards.
AAAAAGTAGTATAGTTACAAAATACTTTTTTTTAAAAAAATTGCTTTTTATAAACAAATTGAAAATGAGTTGTTTTTTTTTTTAAATTTACTAAATGCTTTCTAGAATAAAAAGCAACATATGATTAATTTGCCATATAAAGTCACCTTTAATGAAAAATAAATCTCCATAAAAGCCCAACCTACCTAAAAGAATTCTTTTTTAGAGTAATATTGTAAAAAAGAAATCTAGGACCTAAAGTTGAAGGGATTAATTACAAAATCCAAATGACTTTGGTTTTGTGTTGTATTCTATGTTAATAAAAATTCAAAAATAGAGTGAAAAATACCTATATTAGTTATCAATTATAAAATCTTAAACAAATCCTCGAAGTGGATTAGATACCCTATTCCTAACAAAAAAAAAAATCTATTACAAAAATTACATTTTTCTTTTATCTTTTCAAAGTTTGATATAAAATCAAGCTTTTAGCATATTCAAATTGATCCAAAAGATCAATACAAGAGTACATTTACTATTTCTTTGGCCAATATGAATGAAATATAATATTGTTTGGTTTGAAAAATGTCTCTTCAAATTTCAAAAGATTATGAATAATATTTTTCAAGCTTATTTAAATTTTTATCTTGTTCATATTAATGATGTCCTTATATTTTCAAATTTCATTGAATAACATTTTAAACTTATAAAGACATTCTTCCATGATACAAAACACAATGGTTTAATAGTTTCTCAATATAAGATATCTCTCTTCTAAACTTGAGTTAGGTTTCTTGGCCATTACATCATCTAAAGAAATATAGTCTTAATTAAGAGATGATTAACTTTTGCAAATAAATTTCCTAAAAAATTCTTGACAAAATCCAATTCCAATAGTTTTTAGGTGGTTTAATCTATGTTCCTAATTTCTACCCAAATATTAACCATTTAGCAAAACCCTTGCATGATAGGTTAAAGAAGACTTATGTTCCTTAAACTAATGAGCATACTATCATTGTTTAGTAGATAAAAGCCTAAGTTCGCAAAATCCCTTGCCTTTATCTAATTAATCCCTCAACCCCAAAAATAATTGAAATGAATGCCTCTGAATTAGGGTATAAAGGTATTTTGAAGCAAAATCATAATACTAAGGAACAAATAGTACAATTCACTTCTATCCATTGGAATGATTGTCAAAAAAATTATTCCATGATTAAAAAAGAAATCCTCTTCATTGTCATGTACATTACAAAATTTCAAAGTAATTTATTAAACCAAAAATTTTTTCTTTATATTGATTGCAAATTTACAAAAGAAATTTTATAGAAGGATATTCAAAATATAGTATTAAAACATATTTTTACTTAATAACAAACAATCCTCTCTATTTGTTATTTTAAAATTGAATTTATTAAGAGAGAGACAAATTCCACTCATGATTTTTTTAACCCAAGAATTCTTACAAAATAGGTCTTAATGCCCCAAAAAGCCAAAGTAAAAAGGAAAACCTCATTATAATGCTAAGAAGAAAAACCTAACTCTAAACCCATAAAGTATAAAACTTCCATTTAACTGATCAAATTTTGGATTGATCACCAAGGGTTAAACTATCCAATTATCACAAAAACAATTACAAATATAATAATGGTAGAATTCTTATCTAACTTTCCAAAACCACTTTTAATATTAGAAACTTTTTCTTAGACCTAAGAAGGTAAACTTTTAAAACTTGTTCTATAAAACAAGAGGGGCTTCTCTTTAAAATCCTTATTTTAAAAGAATTTATAAACTCAAAGAACTTTAAATAAATCCCAAATAAATACTAACAAATATGATTTAACACCTTTTTTCTTCAAAACTACAAGGGTAGCTATTCTTAGTTATTCTATTTTAATATGAAAAAATTGGTTTAAATAATAATGGAATTACTTTAGACCCTCACTAGACATCCTAACTCCTAGGGTCCAACAAAGTTCTAACCTTTTTAAACAATAATATGAACCCTTAAAAGATGAAAGGAGATTTTCTCCATTATTCTTCTTTTCCACAAAAATTTTTTCACCTTGGGTTTTGGCCTAGTTCTTTGAATATAAGAACCAAGATAATCTCTTAATCCTTACTAGAAAATTCAAGGTGAAATTGTAAGATTCCTTCCAAGTTCCTAACAAAGTCTCTAAATCTACTATTTTACAATGGCTTAAGGCCCAAAACTATATACAACTAAGACCCTAATACACCATTTTCTTAGCCTAAAAGTCATACACCTCAACCCTTTTCGCAATAGCCTACATCAAACAAAAATATTTTGCAATTATCCAATAAAATAAAAATCTAACCTCTTCTTAAACCCAATCAGATTTTGAAGAACCTATTATTGACCTTCATAATGACAATGAAGATTATAACTTTGGAATTCTCTCAACTATTCATCCCTTGTCATAATAAAAAGAAAAAAAAAAGAAAAGAAAATTCACCTTTATCTCCTATTCCTTTCAAAAGACTATTTAATCATGAACAAATAGAAACAAGCACCAAATGGACTATTCCATCATAGGTAAACCATCACCTTTGTATGCTAGTCCTTCTATAAGACTATTCGATCATGAGCAGAAGGAAATAAACGCTAAATAGATTATTCCATTATAGGTAGACCATTAGCCTCATCTGGTATTCCTTATAAAAGACTATTCAACTATGAGCAAACAGGCTACTCCATCATGGGAAGAACACTGCTGAATCATGAAGAGACAAACCATTCCATCATGAGTGAACCATTACTCACTTATAAGCAAACGAATCATTTTATCATTGGTAAACTACTACTTAATCATGAATAAACATATTATTCCATCATAGGTAAACCATTTAGACATTCCACAAAAATAACAGAGCCACTCTTTTGAAGAGCATAATAAATATTTAGCAAATTTTCTCAAATAGTTCGTGTGTTGAGCAAATACTTGAAAAACAATCTTTTGCTTTACATCGTTCTTTATATCTATTGTAAACTTCCAAAACCTTAAAATAAACCCATTGTATCCTACTGTATCTTTATAAGTTTGGGTCTTTAGATCCTTAATAAAAATTAAGTTTACCTTACTTTACAAACTTATTTTGCTTTACTTTTCTATACCATTTCATCTTACATCTCTTGCATCTCATCCCATCTTATCTTCTTACATCTCTTACATATATATATATATAAACACACACATAAAATAAAAGAGAAAAGATGAAAGAGATGCACGATGAGATGCAAAGTTTATGACTTATTCCTTTCTCTTTTTGACTTGTTAAGAATACCTCTATATCTAAGTTTAGAGGTATTAGTTTCAACTATTTTAGAAGTGAAGGGTCAGGAAGATGGATGCAAAAGATTTCTTTAACCATGTTTTGATTTATTGGACAAGAGCAGTATGTTAAAGAGTTATAGAACAAGTATTTTATGATAAAGATCCTTTTATCACTATCTAAAAAATTTTCCCTCTAAGATGGTATTTCAAATCTCAAGACCTTTTCAAAACTTAAACCTACTACATAGCCATACTTGAAGTAATAGAGTCAGTCATATTTAAACACTTTCATCTAGACATATTTAACACTTTCATTTGGATAAATTCCATAATAACTCTAATTACTCAATTTACCACATCTTATAAATTATCCCTCCTCATGAATAAGGAAAAGAACTATCAAAATACATAACCTTTCTTATTTCTTTCAAAACTAGAACAAAAGTATGAATTTCATTTTTATAAATGGAATGAGTTTTGATAAGATTCGTTTAGATAATATTTAAAAGCAATAAGTTCAAAATAAAGGCTAGATTATATTGAAGAAAGAAGAGAATTTTAGAAATTTGTAAATCTAATATCCTTGAGGATTATTGGAATGAAAGTGTTTAGACTTTCTTTTGTAAGTGGTTTAATCCCTATTTATACCATGCTAATATAAATGTATTTGTAATACCTAATTTTTGTGATTTTGTAAAAAGTTTTGAGAAAGAAAATAAATAGTTTCAAAAGGTTTTAAAAATTGTATATCTCTTTCCTCTGTTGCTTAAGGTAAGTAAATGGAATCTCATTTTATGAAGTTGACATCTTTTTTTTTTTTTGGAAAAGCCAAAAGCCCTTTTTTTTTTTTATAAAGGAAGAACCTCTTTTTGTAAAGCAACCTTTACTTTTGCAAAGATGCATTAGCTTTTGTAAAAGCTAACAATCATGAGTACTCTGTCTCTACTTTTCCACTAAAAACTATTTTGTCATTTTACAAAGCTAGCAGTGACAAGTCTTTATTTGTCAGCTTCATTTTTGACTATTTTTAGCATGTTTTATTTTTAGTAGTATGCTAAAATAGTCTTCTTCAATGCTTTATAAGCTTTGTAAGGACAATGATTCATTGTTCTTTGAGTCTTTTTCTAAAGAATTTTTAGATTACAGTAATTGTTGTATTATTCCAAAGTATTCTTGTTTAATTGACTAATTAGTGGCGCACAGTGCTCACACTTTTAAAAACTTTAAATTTTATTAATTAAAACTTAACTACAAAAGAAAAGGAGATTTATAGAATAAAGGGGTAGGGAAGAAGATTAAGGGAGAGGGAAGGAGAATTTTGAATGAGAGTCTAAAAGCTTCTGCTTTAAATTAGTTTCAAGGTCTTCTTATATAATTAAGGAGCCAAGTTTCTTGGGGCAAATAAATGGAATCTCCTTTTGTAAAGCTGACATCTTTTTCTGAAAAAGTCACTTTTTTTTGTGAAGGGAGAATCTCCTTTTATAATGTAAAGATCCTTTAGTTTTTGTAAAAGCTAGCAGTCATAAGCACTTTATCTCTACTTTTCCATTAAAAGCTATTTTGTCATTTTATAGAATTTGGCAATTATGAGCCTTGTTTGTCAACTTTGCTTTTGTAAAAGTTATGGTTTGAAATATATTTTTTTCCACCAATAAAAGTTTTAAAGTTCTATGAATATCATCCTTCTATGGGATTCTCTAGGCTAACTAATCTTTTGTCACCAACTAAATTTTCTAAATCATTAATGTCTATTAAGTCATCATGATCATTTAGTTCATTTAGATAATTTAATAGGTCATCATCAAAAGGTTCCTCTTAATGGTGCGCGACGCTTATATAGCCAATGTGAATTTTATATTTGTTGGATTAATGGAATTGTATAATCCCAAACACCTTGTCTAGGAAAATTAGGCTTGCAACAAAACTCACCGTGCATAATGACTACATGTTTTATTAGTTCGATCCCATTAATGTGTTCTAAAGGTGAAGATTTTATTCATAAATGGACATAACGATCTTCACTAGCCATTAGTTGTAATCCAAACAATGTTATTTTTCTACCCATTTACTCGAATTGATCTAAATCATTAAAGATGATGCTGAGAAGCATTATATGATCCATGAGTAGTTGGGAGGGTCATATTCATGTTTTTAAATTTGTAGGACTTTTAAATCAATGTTAGTTTTGTAAATTAAGAAATCTAATCAATAAGAACATATTGTTCTTTCAAAGGAATTTACATAGTATGTAGTAATACCTTGAAACTATTGTGAAGAGGTTGTAACTGTTCTAAGGAATTTTTAAATTGTAATGAAAGTTTTTTCAAGATGTTCTTATCTTTTTTGATTAATAAAAAAAATCACATTTTCATAGTTTTAAAAATGGTAATAGAATATGTTAGGAAAGAAGAATAATTGACTGTAATTTATCTCATTTATCTCAATGGGAGATAAATGTTTGGTTTCACTTATGGATGCACTCATTAGTTTTTAATACTATAAAGTTAACTCACCCTTTTTGTACCCTTATGTTTCACTCAAACTCATGAGTTTTGATATCATCTCTTTAAGCAATTTTAGCTAATTGATAAGGTTGTGTACATCATCAAAGTAGTCTTGTAATTTTGAAGACAAATTGTTTTCACCTTCTCATTTCAAACAAAAATTAAAAAATGGTGTTGTTGATATTTTGGAAATATTTCCAATAGTTATAGGGTTTTGAATTTTATTCATAACTATTAGATTTTGTGTAATAGGTATCTTAGTTAGTACTTAATGAACCGAAGTATTTATAAATAATATGGGTTGTATGTATTTTTTACATGCACTCAATACTTTTTATAAATCATAGTATCTTTTGTAATAAACTTCAAGATATAAAGAAATTTTATCTTAAACTTTGAAAAATTCAGTGAGAATTCCTAGTAATGCACCTTGGAAAATGCAATGATATTTATAATGGAAATTTTAAGATGTTGTAAAGAAGTATTTTGCCAATACATTTATGATATGTATAAAATCAAAAGTTTTTGTTTTTGATATCTAAAGATTATCAAGAAGACATTATTGGTCAAATTCTAACTATCAATTTTGCATATGTCTAAATGAAAAATTGGTTTTTAAAGAAATTTTTTTAGATATAATCCTTTAATATCTATGAAATTTTCCATGTTCCTACAAAATAAATCAAATTTTTTTAGTAAAAGAAATAAATTTTTGGAATAATTTTTTTTAATAGTTGGTTACAATTACGTAAACTTTTTTTTTTGTAACTAAGAAAATTTCTTTTTTGTAATACTCTTCTTTGATATAAGTGATTTCTCTAGCTCTTAGTAGAACAGGGTATGCCAATCTAAAGATAGGTTTTAGGTAAATGTGGGACCATATTATGTGGTTAAAGATATGGTTAATTTAGGTCTTATATATTTGTAACTAAAGTTTAGGTTTTGTTAGGGTTCATTTTTGTGCAAGAGTAAAGAAATCATAAATGGTTATATTTATGCTTTTGTTTAAGGAATGTATTATACTAGGCTTATTGGTAGTCTTAGTATGAAAAAGTTTGGGGATAACTTATTCTAACTTGATGGAGTTTCATTTGTTTGGAAAGATTCTTCATCTAAATGATTAGAAAAAAGAGACAAAGTCAAAATTGGGGCTAGAAATGAATGATTTGTCATATGTGATAGGTTGAATAAATAGGCTTATTATGGGTCTTATTCAAAATATATGGTTATTTTAGGATTTAAAAACTTATAAGGGTAGTTTAAGCAGTTTGATTTGAGAGGAATTAGACTTGCAAATGGGAAAAGTATTAAACATGTACTAGTTCAATGTATTTGGTTTGTTCTTAAGGTTAAGATCCAGAACTATGAGTTTAAATATGGATTTTGGCTATAAGATATGGTTGGTCTGAGATTTTGGTATTTGTAAAGGTAATTGAGGGGTATTGTTTGGAAAAAAAAGGCATAATCTTCAAATTCAAAGGAATCTATTTGGGATTTGTTTCCCAAAATGTTGACTTGCTTTTTTTGTAGAAGAAGAAGATGGTTTTGAGGTAACTAGTTTTGTTTTGATCTCTTAAATGAAGGGTCAGTAGGTTTTTGTGGGTTTTTTGTCCTAAAGGGTTAAAAGGGTTTAAAAATAGGTTGTTTGACTTTTTATGATTTCTAGTTTTGTAACTATCTTTTGCATGGTAAATTGTTGAATTTGATTTTCTATACAATTCAATTAAGTACTTATGGTATGAAGATGAGTATTTGAAAAATTATTTTGTTGAATAATCATTTTGGAAAATTTTTTCTGAAAAATCAATTCTTAGGGAATTTTGAGAGATGTGAAATCAACAGTATTCAGTTAATGAATGATTTTATTTTGTCTTAGAGAAGGATATTTAAAATCTATGACTTGGTCATTGAGAGTAATCCATTCTATAAAATTTCAAAATGAAATTTTTTGAATGGCTAGATGTAATCTATCTAAGGTGTATAATTGGAAAACCAATAAAAAAATAATGTGTTTTTTTGTAGAAAGAGAGAAAAATATAGTAATCCTTTTGGATTTCTTGTCTTTTCTCTAAGAAATTTTTAAAAAAATCAATTCTTTTTGTAATGTTATGTGATGTATAAAAATCATTATGCAAAAGTTTTTTGTAAGGGTCAAAAATAGTTTCAAAAGATTTTTTTCAAATATACAATTCATTTTGTATGTTTTTTGTGATAACAAAAGGTGTTAGAGAAGTCGAAGGTGATTAATCTTAAGGATTTGTATAAATCAGATGAAGTATGTTTGTATGGTAATTTGCTGTTGGAAAGAAGTACTTAAAATGCTTAAGGTTAAAAATCTTTGAGATTTTGTAAGTAGATTTATAGTAGAAAGAAAGTTAGAAATATATTGTAGTTCAATTGTAAAAGAAATGGAGTCTTTATTAGAAGATCTTAAACTTGTAGATCTCCTATTAAAGGTTAAGACAACTTTTCCATATTGGAACTGGTCTATTTTAGAAATTTTTGTATTTGATTTAAGTTGTTTTGGAGGTTAAGATTTTATTGCTCTTTTGAGAATCTAATAATCAGAAAGAATAATATATTTCTATTGGATAGATATAGGGATAATAGTGTTTTAATAAGATAGATCGATTTGTAAGAGAAGAGTTTTTTCTTTTTAGAATTAGAATTTATGTTTTGATGCAAATGTAAAAAATATTATTTTGTAATCAATTTTGTAAATCAATGCAATTGAAATAAAACTTTTTAGTATATTATAATTATGATTTTTGATTTGTAAAATCATTTTTGTAAAAAATAGGTCTAGAATAGTAAGGTTATAATCTATTGAAGAAAAAAGAGTATTTTGAAAATTTGTAAATATGGTATCCCTAAGACTATTAAAATGGAAGTGTTTAAACCTTTTTTTGTAAGCAATTTGATACTTATTTGTATTAGACCAATATAAATGTATTTGTAATATTTGTTTTTGTGATTTTGTAAAGAGTTTTGAAAAAAAAAAAAAAGATGAACACTTTTAAAAGGGTTTGAAAGTTGCACATCTCTTTCTTTAATTTTGATTTTAAAATTATTTTTAAAAATATTGAATTTTAAAATTTTGTAAATGGGATCTTTTTGAATTTTCAAAATTTCATAATCATTAATACTTCTAGTGAAATCTTTTAGAGTAATCTTCTAGATGTTGGCAATGCTATAAGATTTAGAATAATATGAGATAAAAGTTTTAGAACAAGAAGTAGTTTGATAGAAAATAGGGTTTATATTTGTGAATTGGAGTTTCACACACTCATGAATTAAGGTTGTACACAGACTTAAGAATTGAGATTTAAACATAGTAATCTTCCTATAATCTACCAGCTTTTAACGATCACACAAATGTCTAAGTAAGTCATATACGTCTTAGTAAATAACATAATGACGAATGAGTTTTAGGTGTAACATACTTCAAAGGGATAGTATATTTGATACCATAATATAAAAGTATACTTTACATCATAATACAAAAATATATTTTACATCACAATGTAAAAATATAAATTAATAAGCATACAAAGTAATGAAAATAGTTAAAAATAACTCTTATACCACTTGGCATATATATATATATGGATTCCATTTAATAATATGACCATTGCATATTGTTTAAACAACCAGATATTATCTAGTTTTACAATCAATAATAAAGTATCTCAAAAAAACAAAGATACCTTGAGAAATTATTTTTTAATAAAAGTAAAAAAAAAATTACACTTTAAGACATTAATTTTATTAGTTAAATTCAATCATATTAAATTTTTTTTATTAAATGTTATCATATGGTAGTTACTTATGCACTATATAGCAGATATAATTCTATATCATTATCACATTATTGAAATTGCCAGTTGGCATTAGTTTTAATATTTTTTCAAGAAATAAAAAATAAAAAATATTATAATTATATATTTTTCTCTTAAATATTTATCAAATTTTCTTTTTTTAATATTATTTTAATAGATTATAAAAGACTTCTTAACAAAACTTAAGAAATATATATGCTTTTTAAAATTTATTTGTGTTGATATACAAAAAAACCTTAATTACTTTTATAAATTATTAATCTCTTATTTTTATTACAATCACTAATATCTTAAAAAATTATTATAATAAAAAAATCATTAAGTGTTTAAAAAATATATATAATTATAATATTTTGAAAAAATATATTTTTTTTTAATTTTTAAGAAATCAAAACTAATTATACGTTTGATAATTTTAATAATATAAAAATAATATAAAATTTTACTTATTATATGATGGGTACGTGACTAATATACATGATAATAATTAATAAAATTTTTATAATATAAATTAAATTTAATTAATAAAATTAATATATTAAATAAATTTTAAATAAGATAAACTAAATATAATTAAAAAAATATATATTAAAATATGATAACTAAAATTGATATTTTTTACTTTCAATAAATAACGTCATCTGGTTATTGGATAAGAGGCTGCTATACAATGAGACAATGAGACGGGAGTAAGAAAGTTCCAGAAAAGGAAAACAGTACTAAAGATAGCAATGATAAATAAATACAACATATGTAAAGAAATATAAAAATAATATAGTAATTTTTATTTAATTTTATTCAATTATAAATTTAAATAAAATATAAATGATTTATATTTATTATTATTAGTATTATTTAAGGGTTATTATTTAATTTTGTATTTAAAAAAAAAAAAAAACCTTCCACTCCATTTATGCGTTCGAAAAGAAAAACGATGTACTGTCGAAAGTAAACCGGACCCGAACTTCACACCTAGGGGCAGGCACTACCATCAAAAGAATTAGTAATATCACTGACTTCTCTCTCTCTCTCCCAATCTCTTTCAAAAAGATAAATCAAATTGAACCTTTGGAATATATCCGCAGCCATCTCTCTCGTTCTCGCTCTCGCTTTCCCTCTCTCTCTAAAAACAACTCCTGCGAAAGCTTTTTGCCCAACTGACAACATGGCAACCACTTCCGGAGGACCTCGGTCGATCGCCGAGCGCGGAGCGGGCGGCAAAGTCTTTACGGCCAAGCGGACCGCCGTTCGCAGGATTCCGTACGAGCGGCCTACTCCTAGATTGTCGCCCAATTCGGATTCTTCGAGCCCTAATTGGCTGTCAAGGCTCATTTTATCTCCCACTCGTATGATTGCCTCGGGCGCCGGCAAAGTCATCGCCTCCGTATTTGACGGCAACTCCTCCTCCTCCTCCTCCTCCTCCTCCTCCGCTTCGTCTTCCGATGGCGATTCCACTTCAGGTATTGTTAAATATCCCGATTCGTTGTTATATGTAGGACTGAAATATGAACAGCAATTTGAAGGCTATGATGGAATTATGTCAGGTGCATTTTTTTTCCCCTTTTTTAGTGCTTCATTTCTTGTGAAATGAGGTTTCGTCGATAGTTTGCGTTCAATTGATTGCATAACTACTGCATTTTATAATGGGGGCGACTGTGATTTATTTGCAGTTTCTAGGAGTGCTTGTTTGTGAGTTTACGTATTGTTTTTTATTTTATGCTACTTTGTTATCCGCTGCTATGGTTGTTAGCGGATCTGGCTGTTGGGCTTGGGATGTTTATTTTTCGCGAAGTTCTTGTGCTGACTCAAAGAGGCGGCTGTATTGATTGGTCTGATTTGTGTGACTGTGAAACCTGCAACCTCTTGGATTTTGAAATGCGTTTTGTTGAGTTGCCAATATGGTCCATAACAGTCAAGCTGCTATAATAAAGGAGAAGGAAAATCTGGATTGTGACTTTTGGGCCTTATGGGAATGGTTTATAGGCTTTCCTGTTTTAACTTTTGCAGATGATGATATGGAGGATGCCAGTGATGATAATGATATTCCACCTCAAGGGACAGACTGGATGGAAAAGGTAGTTGTGCCACTCCCTATCTCTATTTTGTCTGGCATTGTTGCTTTTGAATTTTGGCTGATCCAATCCATCATTAGGCAGCTGTTTTCTAGCAGTGCTGTCACAGCACTGCATATGGTTTGTACATTGATTTTGAAGTGCAGGAGAATTCATGTATGGTGAAATTTTTATATTCCATGTAGTTTTTTTGTTCTCAATTTTTGTTTTTTGAGCCAATTGATTGGGTATCTAATTTAGTGTTGATTTGAAATGCTTAGGGGTTTGCAATCAATATGAAGTTTTTAGCTTCATATTATACAAGTTCACCTGTTATGTGATGGTCTCAGTGAATTGTAATTTATATGAATAGGATATATTGAGTGGCCATGCTTTATTTGATGTTTCTTTTTAATTTCTGCCAAAACTAGAAGATTCAAAGGTCAAAGGTAAATTCTCCAAGAAAAGAGACCCCAGCTTTAGAATGGAAGAGTGAAACAAAGCGTTTAATTGAAGAGCTTCTTATGCAGGAAACCTTCACTAGGTAATTGATAATTCTGTCATTTCCCTAATCTAATGAATGGTTTTTTGCGTATTTGTCTTGCCATAATCTTTATCACTTTCCATGTATCTGTTAGGTTTTAATATTTTAAAGATTTCTTCTCATTTTATGGATAGTTTCAGGATTTTCAAAATTTCTGCCTTAATATGTTCATTACTTATTTCCTTGTGCTCAAATTGCTATCTCTGACCTCATGGGTGTTATGTTGGATGAATTGCCCACGTCTTGTTTCAAGCTTTTCAAACATTCACATATTTTGAATTTAAGTGTGAAAGATACATTGTGGTTCTTCTGTAGCATGCCACTCTTAAAAATTTTGTTGGATATGAGTTTTATTCAACTTTTATGTTTTTAAAAATAATTATTTTGCGTATAGCCATGGATTGATGCAAAGTTCCCATTATGTTCACTTATGACCAGGGAAGAATGTGACAGACTAACAATTATTATAAAATCAAGAGTTGTAGATTTTCCCATCACTGGAGGTGCAGAAGGACAGAGACAAGGTGCAATACCTGACAGGATTTTTGGCAGTAGTATTGTTTATTCAGGAACTTTGCAAATACCATAAGAGACTTTATGGATAGTATATCCAACTGATGGTTGTACTCTTTTTACCAGATGTTGATGTGTCTGATCTATGCAATACAGCTGTTATTGAGGCTAAGAAATGGCTAGAGGAGAAGAAATCGGGATCAAATTTAATGTCCAAATTGGAGTACGGAACTTGCACTCTCAACACTGCTATGCTTCCATGTGTAAGTAACTCTTTCCTGGTAACTTGGCTCTGGACCATAAGATTTACTGTTATGATGATGATGACTATGGCTGTAGCTTAAGTTGATGTGGGTCTGTGTACAAGCAGGCCTGTGGTGATCTGATGCTATGCAGTTAGGAATATACATGTGGCAGTTTCTTGTTGCCCATTTTGTAAATCCCATTTTTTATGGTAAATTTATTTTAACCAGTGTGAGATGTTAAAGCTTATGGAGAAATTTAACTTCCTATCTATTCATGATTAAGAGTCTCGGGCATGGGGATATCATAATCATGATTAACCATTGTTATATGTCATCTGATTCAGTTCTATCTAAGCTGTCATTATAGTAGGGTCAGAATTATTTTCTATTTAGTCAACATGGATGTGTGTTCAAGGGACCAATGGAAGCATCTCGGTCCTTTGTTCTGTTTCTTACATTCTTTGCTGATTTATGAGCAGGTAACTGAAGATGAGGCAGGTTCACCAGTGGATTTGGCCAAATCTTATATGCGAGCACGGCCACCATGGGCATCTCCTTCATCGAACCAAATTCAACATTCCTCATCTTCGCAAACTGGGATACAGATGCGAACACCCTATTCATTTGGTGGCAATTCTGTGTCCTCCTCTAAGGTCCCTGTAGAGTGATAATTGCTCTCTCTCTCTCTCTCTCTCTCTCTGTGGGTGTGCCTGCACAAGGAACGTCTATTTTGATAATAAAAGTAGAGAGCTTAGGCTTTGGGTACCTGCTTTTAGTCATATCCTAGTGGTATTTGCTTTGGACAACTATGTTCCTGGGTTTTATTCAATGAACAGAGACTATCAGTTTGATCAAGTATAAATGGATCAAAAGGGTAAAAGGTTTCCTTTGGAAGTACATATTCTACTGTAAGTACTGAGAAGTGCTAGTTTTGATACAATGCAAAGAAGTTGGCTAATTTTCTGAAATTGGGAAAGAAAAAAGTTTGGAACCCTAAATTAGGGGAACTAAAATAAGTTTTATTTTAAAATTCCAATTTGTTAACGTTGTAGTGATGGTGAAAGTAGGAATAATGAGAATTGGGGAAATTATATGGCTTAAATAAGAGTTATTTATATTTCAAGTGGATGGATCTCTGTTTTTCATATTGTGCTGACCCAGTTTGCTCTGGTTTATACCTTAAAACTCAAATGCAGCTGACAAGGGATTCCCCTTCTTCATTGAAAATCCTGGAGGAGATACGAAGCAAAGTGAAATCTAAAGCCACTGAAGACATGCTAAGGGCTCAACCATCATCAAAAATTGATTGGTTGGCATTAGCCTCAGATTATAAAAGTAGGCCTAATTTGTTTTTGGATGATAAAGTAGAAACTTCCACAGAAGATAATATTCACTACTCTGCCCAATTAATTGATGCACCTGTTAAGTTAGTCAGTCACGTGACTACTCACAGTGTACCAGGTTGGTGCTTTACTTGTCCAAGGAAACTTTTCATTAATTCTGTTTATTTTGTGGAGTCATAGCTTGATCAATTCAGAACATTAAATAAAAGGAGTTTCATTCCATGCTTACAGTTTCACAAGTTGAACGTGAAGAAGGATTGCAAAATCATGTGGGCTGGCCTAATCCTGCTACCTCTAACCCTGAAAGAAGTCAGGTACTAATTAATGCAAATGGAATGAAGGCATGCCTCCAGATATATATATATATATATATATATATATTTTTTTTTTTTTTTTTTGTTTGGGGAAGATTCTGCTGCAATAAAGCTAATGGAAATTGGGAGAGAAAACAAGCTTGTGTATTCCCTTGTTAAATGTTGCATCAAAGTCTAGTTGTTGTGAGACTGAAAAGTTTGGAAAAATATTCTGCTAAATAAATTTGTTGTCTCATGGCTTTGTTGGTATTTTCATGAAGGATCTACAAGCTATGCAGATCATTGAGGAAAAGCGAGGTGATTTCTCGAAATCTAAACCTTTGGTCTCTCTTTTGCTCCCAAATAAATTCTCTTTCACAGTCAGGTCTAACTAGATTTTTGGAATGGCTTAGAAGCAATATCAGGCGATAGACAAATTCTTCAGCTTTCAGATGATGTGAATACTGCATCACATAGGTTCCCTTCTCCTTTCTCCTACCTTTTCTTTTTTTCTTTTTTGTTCTTTTTATCCTGTTTTAAACATATCCAGGGCATAGTAATATCACATTTTTTTATATTCTAGTTCCCACATTCCTTTTGAATCTTTGATGTATCAATGCAGCAGTTAATTCTTCTTTTATGTTATTCTCGTATCTGCCTGATTGCGGTGCTGCTGCTGATGATAGGCCTACGATTGCTGATGGAAATAGCCAACCCTTGCACTCCACAGCAAGAGGCATTATTCAAGGTAAGAGGTAGGAACCTGGCAAAATCACTGGCAACAAAAACATTTTGTTGAGGATATGCAGATTTATTGATGATGGTGCTTGAGCATTATGGAAGCGAGATTTAAAGGCTGCTTACTATTTGATTTATGATTGTGAAAAGACATTACTGACTGGCATGATGTGGATCCAGTGTGTGAGAGTTGTGTTGCAAGTTCCTTATGTACATCAATGATTACAGCCCATGCAAAGTCCAGATTTAACAGAAGATTATATGAAAAAGTTTCTGTTATTGGTGCTGTGATTTTTGCTGTGGGAATCACCTATTATTTGTCTTCATCTTTGTCTCTAGATGCAGTCCCAGATTCAAGTCTCCACGAAATAAGTTGTTCAACATCAAAGGAAGTTGCTGGAAGGGATGATGCAATTGGTGTGAATGGTTTCCCTTCTTCAGGAACGAGGTAAAGGAGCAACTGATTCCTCTACTATTTAACTGTGAAACTTGATTTATGTTTGCTTGTTAACACAAATTCCATTCCTCTCCTATTTAGTTGTGAAACATGATTTATGTTTGCTTGTTAACACAAATTCCATTTCCCCCAGTTTGTCAGCGGGACAGGAAAAGGAGCAAAATGCTAGGCTGTATGACGAAGAGCACAATGCAGTTGGTTTAGATGGTGACAAGATGGCAGGAAATACCATTGTGGAGGAGAACTGTGAGCTTTTAAGTGAAGCTTCTGTCGAGGTGCCTCTTATTTATTTGAATGACACTGGGATTCCAATTATAGAAGACAGTGTAGACAGTGGCTCCCAATACAGTTTTAGCGTGCGCCCTGAACCGTTAATCCAGGGAAAGGGACGACCAAATGCCAAACGTACCATGGCAGGCAAGACCAGCGGTGTCGCTGAGAAGCAGCATGGAAGGAAAGTGAGCAGATACAGCAAGAGAGGCAGGGGACGGAGCTGAGGAAATTAGCTTTTTGTAGTTTTCTGCATGATTAAATGTAAGAGTAGTCTAAAAAAAATAATTGTAGCGCCATAAGTTGAGGTCTTTAGGTTCCAGTGTTAATGTTAGCTAAGGTGGTTTTTCTTTTCCCTCTGTTTTTTTTTTTTTTTTAAATTTTATTTTCCGTACTTCAAGTGGTGTTCATCGTTCACGAGATTTAAGGGTGTCTTCATTACATTATTTGATCCACGGAGTCATTTGTACCATATCATGTCACGTCAAAGGTTATACAGGCAGCAATGAGGTCGATCGTTATTTCGTTTAAACTCGTGGGGCTGTTTGTTTTTTCAAAAATTTAGACGAGAAATGTTCATTTTCGAAGTCTGGAAAAGATATCTCTCGGTTCCATTCCCTTAAAAAGGAGTGAGATTTTTCTTAATTTTAGGAATTAAGATTTTTCAGTCTAATTTATAAATGATTTGTATTTTTAATTATTTTATTTTTATTAAAGTATTTATTAAGTGATGAGTTATATAATAATTATTTTTATTTTTATAAATTTTTAATTTAGAATTTAAAAATTTAAAGATAAAAATATAAATTTTTATTTATTAAAATGTTCTTGAGAGATATTTATATAAAATTTTAAATTTATATAAATTATTGCCTTTCTTCTTATTTTTTATTTTTTTTATTTTTTAATTAATTAACTTCGTTATTTAAAAGGCAGGTATTTATTTTAACACTTGTTTGTATTATATGAAATAATATTCTCTTTAATGGACTAAATTTGTTTTTAAATTGAAATGGGTAGCCGTAAATCCTTTTTGTCATTAGTATTGCATTACTTTTATTTGTTCAATTTTTTATGTAATTTTTTATTTTTAACATGATATGATATTGTAATCGATATTATTATTGAGTGTTTTTAACGAGTGTTGATTTTATTGGCTTTCACACAGTTATCATTGTTAGAACAAGACTCGCATATTGAACAATTTTTCTGTACATAAGGCTCGCATATTAAACAATTTTTTTGTACATAAGCTCCCCAGAAGATAATAGCCAATGAAAACATTTGGATTGTATTTAGTGCTCTTCCTATTCCAACTATGACAACTTCATCTTCTTCATCGTTGCTATGTTCACTTGAATTAGAATAAATTTGATAGCTTGTATTCGCCACGCAGATCAAAAGAAACAGAAACAGAGGGAGAAATCAATACTCTAAATATTAAAGATCAACACTCTCAATAACTAAGAAAAAATCTTGCATAAAGAAAGGAACTCTCACAAGGTAAAGAAACTTGGAGAAAAACCTCGAAGACATAAACTCAGTCTTATAGGGAGCTCTTACGAGTCACAGTATGCATCTCTTCCCCTCATTTTGGATCAATATAAGTTTTTTTGTTGTCATTGCTTTCTTCAAAGAAGTAGTTGATGTTTTGAGCTCCTTCCCTCTAGATTTAATTTTCTGTTAAAGATTTGAATTATGAAGAATTTGTTATGGACCTTTCAAGTGTCTCCTAGCTAGTTTTTTTTTTTTTTTTTTAATTTTTTATTTCTATATCCTATGTAAACCTACAACTATAGGTAGCAACTATATTTCATGTTAATTTTTGTTGTATTTGCAACTTACATGTTTAGAACCTTAGAAGTTCATCTTGTTAAGTGCAAAAACTTTGTTCACTTTGACAAGTTATTTGCATGCTTTACCCAAGCATGGCTTCATGTAATGATCTAAGTTTTTCCAGCATAAAAGAAGTTGGCTTTCTTAATGAAATGTTATATATAAAAAAAAAAAAAAAAGTGTTATGCTCGTTACAAGTCTCAACTTTCTCTCAACTGCAAGCTAAAAACTATTATCCTTAAGTTTTTGTTGTATCTTTATTTCATAACCAATAGTTTGGTACCATAGGATAACTTGTTCTTAATGGAGTCGTTAATAAGAGTGAGTTTTAAGAGCAACTTTTGAGAGCAAACACTTGAAACCTTGCAAGGAAAGTAGCTTAAGAGTGTGTTTGCATAAAAACCAGTTTCCTTAATGGCCTTAACAATCTTTTCCCTACTCCCACCACAAAAGTTCTTTAGTGGGAACTATATCTAGTGAATTTATATAATAAAAGCTTACCTCAAAGCCTTTTACCTCTAGGAGGTTATTGAAAATATATTAACACCTCCTCTTCCCACAAATTTTACAACTTAGAAATTATAGTGTGTCCAAACAATTCAAGACTTTCACTGACATCCACTTAATTGTTACAAAGATCATCTTCAATACAGCATGACTTGTGAGATAAAATGGTAAACATGAGAGAAGCTAAAAGTAGAATATGGCACAAGTGAGAAGACAAAGAGTATGCAGCTTATAAATCTCACAAGAGAGTTTAAATTGCTTAAAATGAAGGAGTTTGAATTATAAAGGGCTGTAGTGATAAGCTGATAGAGCTGTTCAATGAAATCAAAATCCTTGGAGAAGATTTTTTGGACATAAGGATTGTCCAGGAGGTCTTTGGGAGTATACCAGAAAGTTTTGAGGAAAATATATCCTTTCTTAATAGTTCTAAAGACCTAACCAAGATATCTCTAGCTTACCTTGTGAATACTTTGCAAGTTTAGGAGCAAAGGAGTCTTGTGAGATAGGAAGAGACTACTGAAGATACTTACCCAGCGCAAAGAAAAATCACAACCAAAGCAAAGGAAGCATGGTGGAAAGCAACAAAAGAAAGTTTGAGATAACACTAAAGCAAATAATAAAGCTATATATACAACTTATCAACATCGCAAAAATACCAAACATTTGCCCGAAAATTGCTAGTGGAGGCTTGAAGCTATTTGCAAAATCTGCAACCAACAAGGGCATATAGTCAAAGGCTATATAAGGAAAAACAATCAACAACATTGGCAGTGGGCACAAGTAGTAAACAATGACAACTCGGAGGTTGAAGGGCAACTTTTTATGACAAATTGCTGCGCCTTTGTTAGAGATACTCAAATTTGACTAATAGACAGTGAATGTATTGACCATATGTTTCCAAATATATCAGTACTCAAGGAGCTTGATGAGTCTTTCACTTTCAAAGTAAAGATTAGCAATGTTGACTTTACTAAAGTCTAAGGAAAAAGAGTACTTGTAGTGCAAACCATAACAAGTACAAAATAAATACTTGATGTGTTGTATGTGTCCAATATCAATCAAAATTTGCTTAATATTGGGCAACTTCTGGAAAAAGAAAAAAAAAATTGTTCTTTAGAATTCAAATACAAGGCTTGTACTATATTTGATATTGTTGAAACTAAGTTAATTAAAGTTCCAATGAAGAAAAAAATGTCCATTTAGATTTAAAGCATGTAGAAAACGAAAATGTTGCGATGCCTTCTTCTCTAAGTGATTAAGCTCTATGGCATAAAAGATTAGGGTATGTTCAATATACTGATTTGCCAAGTCTTAAAAAAACAAAACAAAAACAAATGGTGCTTGATATACCTAAAATTGGAAAAAAAAAAAAAAAAAAAAAAATAAGAGAAATCACTTATGATGTGTGTTAGCAAAGCAAGCGATCAAGGCTTCCTTTCTCAACAAATCAATCCTACAGAGCCGAGGAAAAGTGGCAACTACTGTGTACTTTATGGACCTACGAGCAGAGAATCCTTGAATAGAACCAAATACTTCGTCACCTTTAATGATAACTTTAGCAAGTCTTACTAGTCTTACTATCTTAAGCATAAATCTAATGTTCCAAGCATTCATCAAAACTTTAAGATACAGATAAAAAATTAGTCATGTTATAAGATTAAAGTAATCAAGTCAGTTAATGGATTTGAGTATACCTTGGACGTTTTCAAGCAAATCTATCATGTAATAGTCATTTAGCAACAATTCATTATACTTTAATAAAATTAGATGGGTAAAATGAAAAATAAGCAAAAAATAAAGATGTCCAGATGTTTGTTGTTTGTAAAAATATGACAGAAATTTTGAGAAGAAGTTGTAAGTACCTCAATGTATCTTCTCAATAGGCTTTTAATCAAGGACAAGACCCTCTATGAAGCCTGGTTGGAAACAAACCTTCACTTGGCCATCTCAAAGTATCTGGTAACATTTGTTAGACACATATACCATAGAAAAAGAGAGATACATGTTTGATTCTCAATTTGAAATCAATGTGTTTGTTGGCTATACAAACACTATAAGAAATTATAAACTCTACAATCCATAAAGAGGGAAAATCATTGTCAATAGAGATGTGAAATTCTCTAAAAAGGAAACCTAGAACCGGGACAAAGTTAAAGATTGAGTCTTCTAAAGTCTAACCTCTCCAAACTCAGCAACCATATATTGAATAATCAGATTCCTCAAATGGTAAGTTTAATGAAGATACAACCAATTAGAGAAACAAGGTTTTGACATAAATGAAAAGAGCTTGTTGTTGTCCTTGAGCTAGTGAATTATATAGAAACTTCAATGAGTTCTAATTGGAAAAAAGTAATGCAAGAGGAGATTAATACAATAGAGAAAAATGAGACATGGATCCTTATTAACAGATCAAAAAACAAGAGACTTATTAGTATCAAATGGGTTTTTAGAATAAAGTTAAATCCTGATAGTTTTGTAAATAGACTTAAGGTAATATTGTTGGTAAAGGGCTACTCACAACAATAGAAAGTAGATTACTTTTACATCAACTGCTAGATTGAATATTATCAAGTAGTTTATGTTTTGAATTCCTTCTCTCCAAATGCAAATTTTTATTAGAGGTTTGAATTATGAAGAATCTGTTATGGATCTTTCAAGTTTCTCCTAGCTTGTTTCTTTTTCTATATCCCATGTAAACCTATAGTTATAGGTAGTTGTTATATTTTATGTTAATTTTTGTTATATTTGCAAGTTAATTTGCATGTTTAGAAGCTCAAAAGTTCATCTTATTAAGTGCAAAAGCTTTGTTCACTTTAACCAATTATTTGCATGCTTTTCACAAGTATAGATTTATTTAAAGATTTAGATTTTTCCAGCATATAAGAAGTTAATTTTCTTAATGAAATGTTTAAAAAATAAAAACCAAGTTTGAGAAAATAGAGAGAAGATTTTCTACTTTCCATGGTCACAAATGACGTTAAAGGGACTAAAAAAATTTCTTTTTTTCAAGATTTAAATGTTTCACTAAAAATAACTACATGTATAACAAAATCGATTAAATATATAATAAAATCGAATATATTATGTAATAATTTGTAATATATTACAATCCATCTATTACTCATTCAATTGACGGTATTGTACATTTACATTGGATGTGCAACAAGTCTAATTGAATGTGCAATAAAACCAATAAAATTGTACAATAACATTTTATATATTACAATCCTTCTGTTACATATTCAATCTATATATATATATATATATATATATATTTTTTTATATATTTTTTTTTTTTTTTTTTTTTTTTTTTTTTTTTAATTAGGTATGTAT
>CM034045.1:8637912-8681565 GCA_019804595.1 Bruguiera parviflora | reverse complement strand
TTTTTTTTTTTTTTTTTTTTTTTTTTTTTTAACTTGTCTTTTAATATGCCACGAAGGCTGCGTACAAATCTGAATCCAAAGCCTTCGTCCGAGAAGCATTTCAAAAAAAAAAAAACAAAAAACAAAAAAAAACAGTGTTATGCTCATTAGAATTCTCGACTCTTTCTCTCAACTAAAAGCTAAAAATTCTTGTCCCCGAGATTTTGCTGCATCTCTGCTTCATAACCAACATGCACTCCTCTGGAAAAAAACCTTGGGGGTACCTTTTGTTTCCTTCTCTGCACGAGAGAAAATCTCTTTTAAAAGTTAATTAGTGTCATCCGCACATTTCCTCCCCTATGCCAATGATGAGTCTTTCCATGTTTTTCTGTTTGCATATCTGTCTCGTTTCAACTCATGTATACAAATACGACTGACGTTTTCATACTTAAATTAACACTCTGCATAACATGAATTATTTGCACCACAATAAATTTCAGTTTTCTTGTATACATATATATATATATATATATATATATACTCAAAAGGTACTTTCTCATATTAGACTAAAAATATAAAAAAGAAAATTCAAATGTATTTTTTGTAGTCCGCATGGAAAAAAGAAAAAAAAAACCAAAAAATAGAAAGCACAACGTATATAACCTCCAAGAAACGGCAATTCTCTTGTTCATTCTTTAAAGTTCCAGGAGTGGCATTAATATTTAGCCACATCTGAGCTTGGCCAGAATTTACTTTGTGGCAACTAGAACTGGCAGTAATAATAGCTTTGATCAACTAGGATAGAAGCGGCATGCGCAAAAAATAGAGAGTGAGACTTCTTTTCCCTTTTTCCTTCTTCTATTCGAGCATAAATAAAATGATACTTACTATTTTTACTCCCGATTTGTGTGAATGTAATAAATATTCAAGCACAAATCAGACTCGGCCATGCTTGGCCTGGACATTTTCATAACACCCAGAGGGCCGGACGTTTTAAAGTTTCTGTCTCTTTATGGTACTGGACAAGATAATAGAGAAAGAGTGTGTTTTACGGAGAATTTTGTTTAATGGGCTTTTGAGGAGTTTTTGCAATTTATTTTTTCTAGTTAACAGAAGATTTTTGGGGAGTTAAATAGGGAAATAGATGTGTGCATTTAGAGAAAGAAAGAAAGATTTATTTTTGCAAGTTCTAATTGATTACTGAGATGGCAATTGCGTTATCTTGGGTCCTGATTTTTTTTTTTTTTTCTTACTTTTGATTTTTCTTTGTGCTTAACGTTTTCACAAGGTTCTTAATGGTGCTGGTGTTTTTCAGTCTTTAGGCATTGAGAACCACTTGCCCAAATCATAGGAAAGGAGATGGCTTCATGGGTTTTAGAGCAGCAACTTGGGGTTTGTGTTTTGTTTTTCATTTGTCCTGACGCGGGTTGGATTCCTGTGGATATGGGATTGAGATGAGGAAGAGACGCTAACTTTGCTAAGGACATTGGCGTCTTTGAAAGGGGCAGGGGATTAAGAAGGTCCAGGTGGTACATCAATGATGTCTTTTGTAGGCAGAGGTTATGCCCGTTTGGCCTCAGCTGGTAACGGGTTTGCTGGTATGGCTTCAGGTGGTGGTGGCTTTGCTGGTATGGCTTCAGGTGGTGATGGCTTTGCTGGTGCTACTTCAGCTGGTGGAGGATTTAGTGATGTAGCTTCTCCTGGTGGAGGGTTGGTGGCTGTTTTCTCTGCCGACGGTGGTTTGGCAGGAGCTGCTTCTGGCAGGGTGTGTTTAGTGGCTTTTACGCGTACCTTGTTTTCCTAGCTTTTTTGCTCGACAGTGATGAACTTACATCCTGACCGGTCGTTTCAAATATATGGACTGGAGGTGGTGGATTTTGGGCTTTCAGCGGCCTACAAGCAACTCCGACAGTTTGAGTTTTTTTGTTTTTAAATGTTGTTTGACTTCGGTATTATCATCGTGGATCATGCATGATTTCTTATTCTTCTATATATATATATATATATATATATATAAATCATTTTTCATTACTCTAATTCTAATTTTGGATCATCAACCAGACAGCCCCTTTAAAGAAATCTGTGAAAGTCATTTTGGTTAGAACCACTACTTCAGTTTCTAGTTTTATTAAAGAAAGTTGTCGTGTAAGAGAAGAGAAAAAAGTTAAAAAAAAAAAAAAAAATGTCGTTGATTACCAATTCATCCATGAGCGGATATGGACGCAGCTGCATAAATCTCCACGAGCAATGATCATCGTTAGCTTACACAAATATCTATATGGATATGGAGTACATAAAAGCGGAGCGGAGTAGAATTGCAAAAACACACGAATGAAGGTCCGAAGGGAAGGGGAAAATCGACGTCGCGAGAGAAATCGACTACATGGGGACTCTTGTTCTGCTAATCCGACCCATGCTCCTGCTTCATGTGGATACTCTAGGCTACTGTAAACCTATATCCATCCTTCTGTGCTGTCAACAGGTCAGGCTGAGTAGGTTTAAATCTGAAGTTACTTTTTAGTTGCATTACTTGTAGGTTGTATCGTCTTCAAGATTACTCGTAGATTGACATGCTCATTTGTCGAGAAATAATTTTTTTATTTTTTATTAATTTTTAAATTTTATCGTATATTGAAGAATGAATTATATTATTATTTATTAAATTGTATTATTATGAGAAAAGTGGAATTTTTTTTTAATTTTGATATTAATTTGTATTAAAGCATATAAATATATTATATATTTTTTTAATTTTTTTATCATTTATAAAATATGTGTGCATATGTATATATATATGTATACATGTAAATGATATATATTTGTGTGTGAGAATCAAATTTTTAAAATATTATAAATATAAAAAAATAAAAATAGATAATTATATAAAATAAATAACTAAATATTAATATAAAATAATTAAATATATATCATAATTAATTAATTATATAAATTAATATTTAAATAATATATAAAAATAAATTAGTATATATATGTATATATATCGATATATATATCTATTCTTGTGCACAAATAAAATAGTAAGTAAATTTTTATTTTATAGAACTTATATTCTAATTTTTAAAAAAATGAGATTTATAAAAATAAAAAAAATACTTATGTAGTATATTTTATATTTTAATAACTCTTCTAATGAATAAATAAATATTAAATAATAAACTTATTTTTTTTTATTTTAAATAAAAAAATTTAATTTTAAAATATTATAATTTTTTATTCAAGTTCAAGCAGATTGGAATTTGGATTACAATATGAGTTTTTTTTTTTTTGTTTTGTTTCTTTGATAATATAAATTTATAAAATTAATGTAAATGTACGCTTTATTATATGACATGAATTTCAAATAATAGCTCACAATAATTTAAGTTAACTAAATTACTTATGGTACAACTATTTTGAAGTTTTAGTAGATTAAAGCAATGATGGATATTTAATATATAAAAAATTTTTCATTATTATTTCTATTGCAATCGTAAATTTTTTTTTTTAATTCATTGAGTTTACAACTAATATCTGTTATTTTATTTTTATTTTTTTTATCCATACAATTAATATCTTGAATATGCAAAAACCCATCCAACTTTTACTTAAATTTTTTCTATATATGATAAAAGTCTAAGCATTCTTTTCTTAAATTACAAACCATATAAAAAAAAATCAAATCTACTTAGTATATGAATGTATCTTCCATGCAACGAATGTCAGGCGAAGTTTTTCTTTATTTAACATTACGATTTGTATTGCTTTGCACAAATAGAAACAAAACCTAATGGATGTAATCTCAAAAATTTTAACTACCACTTGTTTTAGTAGTCTGAATAGCTAAATGTCATAAGTATATTGTCACAAAATCTTATAAATTTTGTAAATATAAATAATAAGTATTTATTTCAAACTAAAATAATATTAGTTACTAAATGCATATATAAAGATAAATTTTTAATCTATAAAAAAGAAAATTATTTTACAATTATCCTGAATGTTAAGAAATAATAATCTTATTAACCAAAAAAGAAATAATAATCTATAAATTCAAACTTTGTAAATATAAGTAAGTTTTTTTTTTTTTTTTTTTGTTTCTGTGCATTGGAAACTTTGTTTGTTTAAAAAGAAAAACAACAATCATCAGTATAATATTTTTATCCACATTTTCATTGTATCCATATCGAGGACAAGTTGGCTTGATCGGTAGCATCTAAAAACTAAAAAGAAAGTAATTTTGGAGGAAGACCATTAGGTTTAAAACTAACTTCTATCACAATATTGTGATAGATTTTAAATGTGAATTATATGATTAAAGTATTTTATATTAAAAGTGAGAGAGTAAGAAATAATATATAAATAAAAAAATATTTATAAATTTAATATTTTGAGATCTTAAATTAAAATATAATATCAGATATATAAATTTATTATTTACTTAAATTTTATTTATTATTATTATTTTTTAATTTTAGATTCTCATGTTTTCAATAAATGAGATAAATTTTAATAATTTGACAAGGAACACATATGTTGAAATTCTAAATGTAAATTATATAATTAAAAAATTTTATAATAATTTTTCTCTCTAATTTGAATTTTTGTATTTTTCAATAAAGAATCTCATATTAAAAATAAGAAAAGAATAATTAATATATAATTAAAAAATTTTATAAATTTAATATTTTAAATATTTTAAATTAAAATATAATATTAAATTCATGAATTTATTATTTACTTAAATTTTACACAGATTTTTCTCATATTTTGAACTCTTATATTTTCCTAATAAATAGTGTCAAAACCGATAATTTGATAAGGGACAATTAGGAATAACGCATATTTTTTATAATAGCTATCTTTATAAATAAATAAATAAATAAAAAGAACCGTTACGCTTTTTAAGAGAAGTCACAGATGGAGCGATATTGCATTTTTCAAGAGAAGTCACAAGTAGAGTAGATACACACTCCGAATCAAGCAAAGTAATATTAGCTTGCAAATAAACTTAAAAGAATGATGACAAAGTTCCCTGCGCCGTCAAGAAAGAGTGCATCAATTTAAAAGAGATGTCAAATATAAGTAATATAATTAAAAAATTTTATATTAAAAATTAAAAAAATAATAAATAGCATATAAGTACAATGATATATAAAATTAATATATTACTTTTTAGGTTAAAATGTAATATTAAACCTCTAGATATGCTGTTTATTTCAACTTTACTCATATTGGTAACTTAGTTATGTGCATACCAATGAAGGAGAAAAGAGAGAAACAAAAATACAAAAACAATAAGAAAAGTAAGGGTTATTGAAAATATCTTGTTATAAAATATTTTTCACAATTTTTAGTATTTAAAATATTGAAACTATGTAGCCAATAGAAAACAAAATTAGATCAAAGGAAAAAATAAGTTATTTTTATAGAAAATGACCTTTACTTTTTAAAAATAGAGTCATTTTTTAAGATTTAGAGAACAATAAAAAATATAAAATAAATAAATAAATAAATAAATATGCTCTCTTTGGACGCTGAAAATAGATATCACCATTACTAGAGTCACCACCTCGATTGCCACTGCCATCACCATTGTTACCATTTCTCCCTCCTACACTCTCTCTCTCTCTTTCACACACACACACATACACGTTCATTTCTTTCTCTTACTCTCATCTATCTCTCTTTATTTCTCTCTCTTTTTTTTCTATCTATATATCTCTTATCACTTTTTTTCTTTTCTATCTCTTTCATCTCTTTTTTTTTTAATTAACTCTCTTTCTTTCAATTTTTCTATCACTCTCTCCCTTGTATTCTTTGTCTAATTTTTTAAGAGAAATAGAGAAAAAATATATAAATAAAAAAGAGGGAAGAAGAAAGAGAAGTATAAATAAATGAAATATAAATATACAAAGGAAGGGGGTGATATAGGGAGAAAGAAAAAAGGAGAGACAAAAGAATGAGAGAGATAATAAATATAAGAAAGTGAGAAAAAAAATTAAAAAGAGAGAGACAAAAAAAAAGAGAGAGAAATAAAAAGTAGAGACAAAAAGGAACATATAATTAAAGGAGGAAAAAAAGATGAACATAAAAAAAAATTAATGATAAGAGAGAAAAAGTGAGAACGAGTCGAAAAAATAAAAGAGAGTTGAAAAATAAAGACGGAATAAGAGAGTGAAATAAAAAAAATAAAAAATGTAAATTTGTGAAAAATAAAGAGAAGTAAACAAATATAGAAAGAGAAAATTATTATTAATTGTAAATAATTTATTATAATTTTTTAAAAATTTATTTTTTATATTAAATATAAAATACTTTTCAATATATTTAAAGATTACAAATATATAATAAAAATAAATTAATTTTCATCAAATATAAAAAAAAGTTAGAAAATAAAAAGTGAAGAAGAAAGTGAAATAAAAAAATGTAAAATTGTGAAAAATAAAGAGAATTAAATAAATATAAAGAGAGATAATTATTATTAATTGCAAATAATTTATTATAAATTTTTAAAAATTTATTTTTTATACTAAATATAAAATATTTTTTAATATATTTAAAAATTACAAATATATAATAAAAATAAATTAATTTTCATTAAACATATTTTTATATAATCTTATTTTTTTGCAAACAAAAAGAATATTAAGTATAATATGTAACTTATTAAGGATAATTTATTATGCAATACTTTTGAAAAATTAATAATAAAAATAAATCATTATGTTGTTATATTTGTTAATCATTTATTAAATTATTTAATATTATTTAAATGCCTACATATTTCATGAAATTTTATAACAAGTAAACAAATTAAGACATTCTCGTAGTAATGTAATTAAAAATTTAATAATTTATATTTATTTGATTTTCACAATTTAATAATTTCCTTAAAACTTTATTTTAATGACATTATGAATAAATAAAACATAATAAATACATTTTAAAATTAAAAAAATTGAAATTTTGTTAAAAATAAAAAACTTATCAATTTATTAATGTTTAAATATAATAATTTTTTATTTTACCAAAATGCCAAAAACTTAATGAAGAATTTTTGTTTGATTTGTAATTTATCATGAACTGAATAATAAATTTGAAAATTTATCAATAATATATAACCATTAATAAATTTTTAATTATATGTAAGTATATATTGTCAAATTAAAACAATAAATAAAATATTTATATGATAATATTTGTTTAATTTTAAAAATATATAAATATTTGATTCAAATTTTAATTTTCTTAAAAAACTCTCACAATTCATACTATTTAATATTAATTTAATAGTTAATTTATAATTTTTTAAAATTTTAATAAAATTAAAATTTTAATATTTATCTAATTTATTTAATTACAATTAATATATATTATAATTTATTTAATTCATATTAAAATTTTTTAACATATATTTAAAATCTATACAATATAATACTTATAGTTTAAAAAATAATTAAAAAATAACTTTTCAAAAAAATTCTAAATTACTATTTTTGTTTTTTTCAAAGAGAAAAAAATATTTCTCAATTTATTTTTTTAAAAATATATATTTATAATTTAAATATTTTTTCTCATTTAAATATAATATACTTTTTGATAAATATTATAAATTTACATGTTATGTAGGTTTAATATTAGTATATATTAATATTACTAAAATTTAAAAAAAAAAACTAAAAGTAGATAAAAGGCTTATTTAGTTATATTTATTTAATATTAAAAATATTTTTTATTTATATAATAAAATCTCACAATTTATAATAATTAATATTAAATTAATAATTAAATTTCACTACTTTTTAATAATTTAATATAATTAAGATTTTAATATATATATATATTTTTTATTTAATATATTTAATTATAATTTAAAATATATTATAATTTTTTAATTCATATCAGCAGTTATTAAAATATGTTTAAATTTCGTAAAAAAATACTTTTTATTAAAAAAAATAATAAATAAATAATTTTTTAAAAAAAATCTCAAATTTTTTTATTTTTTAGAGAAAAGAAATATATATATATATATATATTCCCATTTTTTTCATAAAAATATTTATAATTGTAGTCTTTTTTATCTTTATATTTTTTAATTATTATCAAATTTATTTTTTATTTTTAAAAAAAATGATACTCATAATTTAATAGTTTTCAATATTTTT
This sequence comes from Bruguiera parviflora, assembly GCA_019804595.1. Taxonomy (NCBI): domain Eukaryota; kingdom Viridiplantae; phylum Streptophyta; class Magnoliopsida; order Malpighiales; family Rhizophoraceae; genus Bruguiera; species Bruguiera parviflora. The sequence continues at coordinate 8,673,418 of CM034045.1, read as the reverse complement.
TATTTAAATAAAATAAAAAATATATTTTTTAATAAATATAATAAATTTCAATCAAGTACTAATAAATAACTATATAAAAAAAATGAGATCTTCGTATAAGTCATATGACCACGGGAGAGAGTTTAAATAAAAGTAAAAACAAAAAAGTAGAAAAAAAATGAAATTAAAAAAATTAATTAAACGCATTTGCCGTTAAAAAACTAATTTAAAAGAAAGAAGAGAAGATAAAAAAAAAAAAAAAAAATGGGGGGGGGGGGGAGCCAGACCTTACGAGAGTTACAGACATGCCAGGACGAAAACGGAGAGAAAAAGAAATAAAGGAAAGAAAGGAGACGGAAAATAATAATAATAATAACAATAACAATAATAATAATAATAATAATAATAATAATAATAATTAGAAAGAGAAACTAATAGCAGCGATCGAGCTACACAAAGCAAGCTCTCTCAGCGTATTTTCGAAACCCAGTAAAACTCCGAAAAAAATTGCACTAAAAAATAAAATAAAAAAATAAAAAATAAAAATAAAAATAGAGCAGAGGAACACAGAAACAGAGACGAAGCGCGAAGAATCGAAGCTGAGAAGATTTGAAAGCCCGAAGAGAGAGAGAGAGTGTTGGATTTCCTCTGCAATTGGGCTAAGTTTTTGGTTAAGGTCAGAATTCAATCAATCAATCTCTAGACCTCAATCTCACACTCTCCAAGTTTTGTTTTTTTTTTTCTTTTCTTTTTTTCTTCTTGTTCTTTTTTGCGCTCTTCATTGCGGGGCTCCTTTCTCTGGAAATTCGAGCTCCTCTTTTTTTTTTCTTTTTTGGTATTTTCTCCTTCTCTGTCTCTGCAATTCCTGCTCTGTTCTTGAGGTCAATCCCGCGAACTCACTGATCTCTTGTTTTCAACTTCAATTCTCCGAATTCGAAGTTTTGAGCTTTTTAATTGGGTGCAAGCATTTGGGAGCTGAGGTTGGAAGGGGTGGTTTCGGTTTGGGCGGCTGTATGATTTGGGTTTCGTGCTGTTGGTGAGAAGGGAACGAAATCGTTGGCTTCGGTGATTTGAACTTTAGGGTTTTCGCTTGTTATGTGCTTGAATCGATTTCGTTTGGTTATTGGGGTTCTGGGTAAGTTAAAGGAGTGAGTTTGATCCTTAGGGTTCTCTTTTTTCCTTTCTTTTGCCAAGATGATATTTGGGTTCGCATTGTATTATTTGTGCCTTGGTAAATTTTGGGTTCTTTGCAAACGGTGATAACTGCATGTTGGTTGGAATTTGAGGTTCTTGCAAATTTGGTGCACCGTGCTTTTGGGTCCTGTTTCTCTTTACGTATGCAGGACTTGAGAGTTGATTTGCATTAAATTGATATGCGGGTAGGTGAATTTGGGGTTGTTTGGAGGCAGGTGTTACTGTAGTTTGGAGTTCAGTCTGGTGGCTTGGGGATTTTGAGGTTCTGTTGGGTGGTGTATGAATTTATTTGAGAAATGCAACCTCAACAGGGCTCCAGAATTGATTTGACTGAACTGAAAACTCAAATACTGAAGAAGATTGGGGTTGAGAGATCCAAGAAGTATTTTTACAACTTGAACAGGTTTTTGAGCCAGAAGCTGAATAAAAGTGAGTTTGATAAATCATGTTTTCGATTGCTTGGAAGGGATAACCTTTCACTGCACAATCAGCTTATACGTTCAATTTTGAAGAATGCATGTCAGGCCAAGATCCCCCCGCCAATTCATGAGGCAGGTCCAGTAAAATCTTTGATTCAAACAGCAAAGAGTTCTCCTGGCAGAGAAGATGTGCATGAACAAAGTGGAGCCCACGTTACAAATCAGAATCAAAATGCATCCATTTCATCTAATGGTGTTTTGCCAGCATCACCACGGAAAGTTAGGTCAGGGATGCGTGATCGGAAGCTCAGAGACAGACCTAGCCCACTCGGGCCAAATGGCAAAATTGAATGTGCTGTGCATCAATCAACTGGTACAGAAGATAGTGGCAGTAAGCATATCGTGGAAAATGGGGAAATGCTGCCTTGTGACTACCAAAGACCTATACAGCATCTTCAGGCAGTTGCTGAGCAACCAAGAAATGGAAACAAGGGATTGGCCCAAAGGGCCTCTGGAAAACTGACACATAGTAAAGATCACATGGCATTTGTGGAAGATGGAGATGAGTTAGAGCAAGCAAATCGCCTGACTTTCTCTAGAAGTCCCTTTCCTCCACCACTTGGAATTCCATTTTGCTCGGCTAGTGTGGGTGGGGCCCGCAAAGCCATGCCAATAACAAGTGGTGGTGAATCTTTCAGCTATTACGGCAGTGGTGTATTGTCTGATACAGAGATGCTGAAAAAACATATGGAGCAGATTGCAGCCTCACAGGGCATTGGAGGAGTTTCAATTGAATGTGCAAATGTGCTGAACCATGTGTTAGATGTATACCTGAAGAGGTTGATCAGGTCTTGCGTTGCGCTGGTTGGATCTAGGTCTTCACATGATTTGAGAAAACATCCTGTCCACAAGCACTTGGTTCAAGGCAAGGTTGTGAATGGCATGTGGCCAAGTAATCACTTGCATGTGCAGGGCAGCAGTGGATCTGCAGAACTTATGCAAGAACAGAGGCCACACTGTTCAATATCGAAGCTTGATTTCAAGGTTGCTATGGAGCTAAATCCACAGCTACTTGGTGAGGATTGGCCATTGCTGCTGGAGAAAATCTCCATGCAAGCATTTGAGGATTGAAAAACTCTTTTGAAGATCTGTTTTTCTCAATGCTTTGATGGGGTCAAGCTGTCTCGGTTCATAGGCATTGACAACTGTTGTTGGAATCCTTGATGCACCCATTTCTATTATTATTTCCAGGATGAACCAGATGGCTTCCCTTAGAATGAGTCTCGACCCTCGCAAAATGAAAATTTGGATCTCGGCATCCAAATGCCTGTATTCGCCTGCTGCAGATCCTGTATGGATCAGGGAAATATTTGACTTCAACCAACTGGGGAAACTTTCTCATGGAATGCCCTGTACTGGTTGCTCTGTTGTATGATAAGAATTGGTGTTGGCTGTCGGCTGCCATTGCTGCAGATACCAAGTTCTTCTGTATAATTTATGCCAACAAAGCAGAAGTCTTAACACAATTGTGCAGGGTACTCATGTTGCTCCATGAAAGGTAAAATCACTGGTGTAAGAGCTGTAGTATTGCTCTTTATGTATTTCTTAAATCAGGGAATTGATTGGAATTTTGATATTGAATAACACATTGATATCCATTGACTTGTCCTCTTCTATTTTTGAATTATTTCCAATTGAATGACATCAAAAGAACAAAAAAGATATTGTCTTGTCTGGCAAAGTTGTGTCTGGTTAATCTGTTAAGTATCCTGGAAAGGGTTGTACTGTATCACAATTTTTTCCATGGTATTTTATTTTAAAAAAGGCTCTGATTCAAGTTCTGTTATGCCACTTAATGGGTATAGAAATTTTCACCACGCCTAGAAGCAGAAAAGCACTGGCAGAGATATGTTCTTAGGCATGGAAAATTTGTGAACTTAAACAGGCTGCTGACACATCAAAATCATACTGGCAGAAGTCAAAGAAACTAATTAATTATTGCGACTTGTACATGTTAATAAGTGAAATTGCCAATCATGGTCAATAATTCTAGAGAATGCATGTGGGCTAAAGCAAGCTACATTTCTAGATGAAAACCATATAAAAAGAAATCTCCTCTAGAAATATTTATTAATCAGTCCTTACTTGCAACCATAAGGCTGGCTGGAGTAGACAAATAATAAAATTTTCAGTGGATTTGTTTTGTAAGTTCATGCTTGATCTCCTACCTCTGATTAAGTAAAAACAATGAAATCCTGTCAGCAACAATGTTCAACAGGAATTTTGTATGGTAGTTGTGTTTACTTGTTCTCGCAGATATTATTGGTGGTGATACAAGCAACAAAACTTGTTAAATTATTGTGCACTATTCTGTGGCTAATGTTGGAATTGCTTAAGATGAGGGTTGGGGGCTTTTTGTTGTAAGAGAGCTTTGTGCAGATGTGCTCCTTGAATTTAGTGAAGCCTCATTCTGTTTATCGTTAGATGACATGCGTAAAATCATTCTTTATGATTGATGCACCACCTAAAGAGTTTTATACATGTCAGTGCTACAAATGTGATTGAGGAAATATTCAGCAGATTGTGGCAGTAGGGCCTTTCAGGATTTTGGCCGTTTGGTGGGAGCGTGGCCGAGCTATATGCTATTTTGGATATTTGATGAGTTAGCTTTGTGTTATAAGGGATATTTTCCCAGATTCAACGTTTTGCCTAACTAACCTTGGGACTGTTTCTCTTACAGATTTCAAGCGTGCTACTTAATTCATCAAGTGGATTTTTTTTTTGTCACTCTCCACATATATATCTATATATATATATATATATGTTATGCAATTCTTATTGCAGGATGTCTTCATTGTTGGTCCAAGAAGTGTGAAACAGCACATGGGCTGAGTCCATCCATCTAGGATACTTACTGTGATTTTAAAGCTGGAAAAACTGCCTTGTGATTTGACTGTTGTGAAGAATAGAGATTATGATTTAATCATCGCTGCATTTGGCCATTATTTGGACTGTTGAAGACACCTCCATTCAAGTGGTATCCCTTTATCTTTTTTGGACCAGCCAGGCACTTGACCTGACTGAAAACTTGTACATGTGACGAAGAACTTTGTACATGCGTGACACGGATATTTATACGTGATGAACTTTTGCATCACTTCGGTAGAACACCGCAGGTAAGAGGCACAAGAAAACGTGTGGGAGTTACTGCTATCTTAAAGTCATGATAGGCTTATCATTACCATTATGACTGCATGGTTTATCATACATTACTTGGTGTAATACAGAAACCAATCGAAGGATAAAACAAAAGAATAATGCGAGATTTCATCCAAAAATATCAACTAACACGTACAGAAATTTATTCAAAAATTAAACCTATTATTCAAAAGTAATTTAATATTCATAACAAATATTTTCATGAAATAATATTAAATTATTTTTATATAAAAATAATTTAAGAAACTAAATAAAAATTATTAAAATCATATATAAATAAGATATAATTTATGTTAAATAATATAATATTTTTAAATAATATAATATCTAGTTTAATAAAATTTAAAATATCAAAAATATGAAATAATAATAAATTTTAAAATAATAGAATTTTTTTTTTATTCTTTATCATTCTTCTCTTGTTGAAAAACAGAATTTACCTTTAAATTTAAAAGTGTTAAAAATAAGAAATAATTTGTATTGTATCATAAAAAAATTATTCTCAAAAATCAACTTTGATAGGAATAAATTAAACACCATAAATTTAACTGAAAAAAATAAGAATTGAAACCTTAAAGAAATGACAAATTTTAATAATTTATGCAGTATCTCTTCTCCTAATTAGTTTAACAAATTTATCATTAAATAAATCAATTAGTTTAAGTAAAGGGGCACTTTTACCACTTTTTTCTCACTAATTCAAACAACTTTAATTGACAAAGCATCATTAATTGATGATAGTAAGTATAATAATTTTGATACTTTTTCAATGGGAATGGAAAAATTAGTGGACATTAGTTCCAAAATTTTGACATTAATAAATTTATTTATGTGTTTGATTAACTCATTAGATTAACTTATTTAAATTGACATATTTTTTTAACTTTATTTTTATTAATATATTATTTAATATTAAACATATTTTGGCATAATAGAACAATTATATTACTATAATTATTTAAAAATATGCCAAGACACCTCACAATATATATCAAGATTTAATCTTAAAAGTACAATTTGTGAGCATTTTTTCTCTTAACTTATAAGTAATAAGAAATATTTTTTCATGAATATTTTTCAAACTATGTAATAGTAAGAAAAGTAATTCATGGAAAATATATGATAATCCTTAAACACAAAAATCATAATTTTTTTCATAAACTTTAAAACTCTTCATGGGTAATAATTTTTTATATTAGTAAGGAAGTGATGAAATATCTCAATCATCAATGCATCTCATGCAAAATCCAAAATCGTATAATATGGCTATATATATGCAAAAGTTTCTAAAATCAATATTTATTTACCATATGAATGACTAGTATTTTTTAAGAAATAATTCAAATGATAATACAATTAGTTCAATAATATTCCTTATCACATCTTTGTAAGAAAAAAACATTTAAGGTAGTTATTCTTATTACTTCATTGATGCATCTAAAACTAACAATCCTTACATTAGCATTGTAATGTTGAAAAAATTGATGTCTAATAAATGCATCCATTGATAGATTTAAGGCAACTAGTATTATACTTAGACTATTTTACTCTTAACAAATAATCTTTAACTTGATTAAGAAGAGAAAGTACATCTTTAATGTAAACAAAAGGGCTTTGTAACTTTTTTTTAGTATATTAAATTTGCCTTTTTTACAATGATAACCATTTCTTTTTTTCGTTCAATTTTGTCCTTTTTATTTTTTATTTCTTTTTAACCTTCTTTCTCTTTTAACAACAAGAAACAAATTAACATTTTTTGTTCTTTGAAAACCTAAAAGCCTAAATAAAAACAAATCAATTTTTTCTAACCTTTTTTCTTTTTTTTTAAAATTTAAAATGAATTTAGAAATTTTAAAAAGAAAATAATAATAATAAGCAATACCAATATTGTTAAAACTTCAAGCTTTTGCGTTGTCACCCCAATTAACAAAAAAACACATAGAGCTTGGAATAATAAGCAAATGGGCAAGAATTTTATTATATTAGTTAAAGGGAGAGTGGCTATGTATAAAGGGTTTAGGGTATGTATAAAGGGTCTATTATAATTGATATAATACTGATGTAATCATGTGTAATGAGTGGCTATGATTAGTTGATAATTGATGTTCAATAACGTGAGTAAAAGATACATAAATTATGCATTGTTATAAAGAAACATTCTAGAATTCAATAACAATTTCTTCATTTCCTTTTTTTTTCTTCCTTCCTATCTTTCCTTTGCACATTAAACTTTTGATATTGTATTAGATTCTTTTATAAACAAACCCTATTTGTATCATCTTGTTATTAAAGCTAAAATCCTTTAATTGTAGGTAATTATGATAGCCATTACTCATTCATATGATGCTATAAATTTGAATTTTAAGTAATTAAAAGATATTTTAAAGAACTTGATAAGTGAAGTTACTACAATGAAAAAATCTCAATTAAAAAGGGTTGCAAACATATAAGATCACTAGAAGAAGATTAAAGAACTAGATAATTTATGTATAAGTTCGTTAGTCTAGAACCAATACCTGAATTAAGGTTAGTAAGTGGTCAAAACTTCTTTTATAGCTAATGCAAATTCTCTATCCTTTACAAAGCAAGTGTGGTTAAATTTTCCCTCTTTTAATGGGGATGATCTTAATGAGTAGCTTTTTAAATGTGAAAATTACTTTGAATTGAATGGAGTCCTTAAGGAGTTAAAGGTTAAGATGGTAATTGATTATTTTTAAGACATTGCTTTACAATGGCATCATAATTTTATAAGAAAAAGGCAAAAAGGGGACTTTCCTTCTAGATTATTTCTTGTAGGTTTAGCATTATAGCCATTAGAGATCCTGTTATAGAATTACTAACTTTCAAGCAAATAAGGTTAGTGAGTCAACATCAAGATCAATTCGATATTTTGTTTGGAAAGGTTTAATGAATAAAAGAATATGGGTCAACATGTTCTTAAATGGGTTAAAAGAAGATATTATAAATCATGTTCATATATTTATGCCCAAAATGCTACAACATGTTTTGACTTTAGCCAAGTTGTAGAAGGTGGCTAATTCAGCTTTGTAACAAAGGTTAAGACTGGGGTACAAAGGTTATAGGCTATTGCCAAGTGCAAAATACTTACTTCTAGTCAATAATTCTACTAACTTAGTGATGAATTCTAATAAGGGATTTAAGGTAAAGATTCTAAAATTAAATTAAACATCTAAGGTTACCAAGGTTAAAGATAAAGACACTATTAATGAATGAAGGGCCAATAGACTATTATTGGTACAACAAAATATATACTCATGGTTATAAGTGTAAACAAAAAAAAAAATTATTTATGATTAAAGTGGAAGATAATGTTATAATGTAAAAATTAGAGGACTTAATGACAATAAAGCTATTAATGTTGAAGTCAAAAGAATAACTCCAAATTTTAATACAAGTAATGAATAAAATAGTGAACTAGGAAATTAAAACTGTGAGAGTTACTTGTCATTCTTAAGCCAAGGTTATATACACCATGGTGGATTATTGTAATACTCATAATTTCTGACTTATGGATGACTAAAAAGCTTAGTTGTCCTATGCTTTTTATTTCAAGGTTAAATATGAAGGCAATAAATGGCAATATTATACCTTACAAATATAAGTGAGAATTTTCAATGAAAGTTATGGGGAATTCTCTTTACTATAAATGTTTACTTGGTTAACTTGGGGGGTTGTATTATGGTTATAAAGGTCTGTTGGCTTAAAACATAAGGACATATTAGATGGGATCTCAAGCACTTAATGATGGAGTTTGTTGTTTAAGGGAAAAGGCATGTTCTTAAGGGGTCTACCAACATATCTTTATGAAAAGCCACTATTAAAACTATTAATAAGGCACCATAACAACTTAGATAGCAAGTTGCCATGCAACTTTATAGCCTATGTAATAATAGACCACATTTCATAACAGAAATCTCAACTATCACTCTTGATAAGGACCAAGTAATTCTTATTCAGGTGTTAACCCTTCTAAAATAATACTTTAATGTGTTTTTAAAACTTTAAACCCTTCCTCCATATGGAAACCATGATCACATAATTCGTTTGTTACTTGGATCTCAACTTGTTAATACCATACTTTATAAGTATCCTACATTAGAGAAGGATATGATAGAATCGTTAGTTAAGGAAATGTTGTAATATGACATCATTCAAAACAACACATCTTCATTTGCTTTACCTATGATGTTAGTTAAGAAAAAGGGTAATACCTGACACTTTTGTGTTGATTATAAAAGGCTTAATCAAATAGATATGATGGATAAATTTCTCATTTATTTGATTAAGGAGCTCTTTAATAAGCTTAAACAAGTATGTATTTTCTCAACTTTGGTTATAACTAAATCCATATGCATTCTATAAATGTTCACATCATAACCTTCAAAACTCATGATGGTTACTATGAATTTCTAATTATGTCATTTGACCTCTCCAATACTCTTATCATATTCTAAAGTTTAATGAATGAGATTTTCAAGCCTTATTAAAAGAAGTATTTTTTAGTTTTCTTTAATGACATTTTAGTTTACAATAGGAGTTTGTAAAATCATTTATAACATCTTTATATTACTTTATAATTATTAAGAGCTTATCAGCTATTTACCAAGAAGGCTAAATGTTTCTTTATAATGGCTGAAGTTAAGTACTTGGGACATATTATTTTTAGAAAAAAAGTTTTAATAAATCTAAGAAAAGATTATAGTTATGGCACAATGGCTAATACTTAGAGATCTCAAGTAGTTGAGGGAATTCTTAGACCTTACAAGGTATTATAGGAAGTTCATATTAGGTTTTAGCAAAACTAATAAATCCCTTATTGAGTTGTTAAAGAAAGACTCCTTCCAATAAAGTGAAGAGGCTACTCATACTTTTAAACTTCTCAAATAAGCTCTCACTTAAGCTCCTCCTTTAACTTTACCAAACTTTTCCAAGGGGTTTATAGTTAAAACAGATGCTAATAGAGCTAATATGGGTGTTGTATTAATGTAACAATGTCATCTTATAGTTTTTATAAGTAAGGCCTTTTCACCTAGACATTTGTCCTTATCTATTTATGAGAAAAAATTATTAGCTATCTTTTTTGTAATCTTTAAATGGCATCACTATTTTCAAGGAAAGCATTTTACTATTGAGATTGATCACTATAGTCTTAAATACTTGTTAAATCAAAGGTTGCTAATCAACAAATAGCATGCATAGTTGGTTAAGTTTATGAGGTATAATTATGATATTGTGTATAAAAAGGGTAAGCACAACATAACTATAAATGCCTTGTGAAGGCTATCAAGTCACTAGCTACAATCTTATGTCATTTTCATGATCTCTTTAAACTTATTGCAACATATTAAGTAGACTTGGGTTATTGAACTTTCTTTATAGTAATTGGTTGCTCTGCTTCAACAAGGTTAGTTAAGAAAGTCTCTTTATAGTTGGCATATTGATCAATTGTTATGGAATGGTTGCTTGGTAGTGGGAAATGATGTGTCATTGAGGCACAACATTATTACTTTATGGCATGAAAGAGTTCATAAAGGTCATTTTGGTGTTGCAATTATTATAGAGAAGTTGTCCTCATTGTTTTCTAAAAAGGATTACTTAAGGATGTAATGAATTATAATTAGACTTGCCATGTTTGTCAAAAATGCCAATTTGATTTATACGTATCCCTATATCTCCTCTAGCCTTTACCTATTCTAGAAAAGGTTTAAAAAAGTATTTACATAGATTTGATTACAAGATTACTTAAATGTTATTCTAAAAAGGTTATATTGGTAGACGTGGATAAATTGTCTAAGTATGTTCATTTTCTTTCATTGTCTCATCTATATATTACCAATTAAATGGCTTAAGCATTATTGGTTCAAGTTTTCAAGCTGCATGGCTTGCCAAAAGTCATTATTAGTGATTGAGACCTATCTTTCTTAATGCTTTCTAACAAGAATTGTTCAAGTTACAAAGAGTTAAATTACACTTATCTTTAACTTATTATTTACAGATTAATAACCTATCTAAAGTTCTCAATTATTGCCTGTAAACTTACTTGTGTTGTGCTACTTTAATGGTTTCTTAGAAGTTGTGTCATTAGTTACTATTAGTTAAATGGTGGCATAACACCCAATACCATTCAACTATAAGTTTGATGCCATTTGAAGATTATTACAAATACCTTCGTTTAATTCATGTTCTTTACATTTCAAGAGATGTTGTCATTGTTTCATTAAATCAATAGCTTAAATCTCGTGAGACTATTTTACAAATGCTTAAATTTCATTTTCACCGTAACTAGGAGCACATGTGCCAACTCACTAATAAGCATCATAATGAAAAAAAATTTAAGGTTAAGGATTTTGTTTATTTGAAGTTAAAACCTTACCACTAGTCCTTTGTTGTGTGGTGAGCTAAACTCAAACTAAGTCCAAGATTATATGGTCCATTCAAGGTTCTTGCTTGTGTGGGTAAGGTAGCTCACACATTGGAATTGCCCCATAGTTATAAAATTCATCCTACATTTCATGTTTCTTAGCTTAAGTGAGCTTTGGCTTTTCTTTGTCTCTTCCTTCGACCCCTACTCCTTATATTTCCTAATCCTTTGGTTCCCACAAGTCCCGATGGCTATTTTTGACTATCAAATGGTGAAGCGTAAGAAACAAGTAGCTATGGAAGTGTTAATTTAATGGTCAAATCATCTGATTTGAGAGCCTACTTGACAATTCTATTATGATATCCAACACAAATTTCTGTCATTTTTCCTTGAGGACTAGGGTCTTAGGAGAAATTGAAATGGATCAAAGTGGCAGCAAGTGGTAACCATTGATGTGTGAGAGGATAATGACTGTTAAGATGGCCGGTGCAAGAAGTGTGGCAGTGCGAGAGAAATGACACGTGGAGCTTAAAATAATAAGTAAGTTGGCAGGAATTCTGTTACGGTAGTTAGAGAGAGAGAGAGAGGTTATATACAGAGCATCCATTGTAATTGATACAACGATGATGTAATCGTGTGTTATGAGTGGCTATAATTGGTTGATGATTGATGATTAGTAAGGTGCGTAAGGGATAAGCAGATCATGCATTATTGTAAAGAAACACTTCGGAATTCAATAACATTTTCTTCTTTTCCTGTATTCTCTCTTCATCTCTTTACTTTGCACGTTAAACATTTGATATTGGGTCGAGCTCGAGAATCTTTCTGCTCTTTTCCAGATTCTCTTGTAAACAAACCTTATTTTGTATCGTTGTCCACTTAGCTTTGGTGAACTCTCCAGCGAAAACAGCGGGGCGCATCATTGGCAAGAAGAAGCCGAATGGAGGGAGGCGAGTCGGTGTGGGTATGCTCTGGTGACGAGGTGCAGTGGAGGAGCGGCGACCAATCTTTCTGGGCTGATTGATTTTGGTCGACAACAACCGTCAGATGAGCAGTGGAGCAGTGGCGGCGCGGCTTAAAACAGTAGATTTCGACGACTTTTTTTGCTTCTTTCCGATGCATGGGAAACAATAACATTGAGATTGGTTGACGGCAACGAGGAAAAGAGTATCAAATTCGTCCGTCGGAGATTGATGGTGGTTGCCAGCGGCGGCAGCGGCAATGGCGGTTCGGAGAAGATTGTGACGACGGACTGATGGGACATAAACGAATTAAAGGCAAAAGAATAATATGGAGAAAACTTGGAAATATAAACTGACTTAAAATATAGGTTAATATAAGAACTCACCTAAAAATTAAATTTAATAAATAATATTAATTTATTATTTAAAATAAATTTTTTTATATAAAATAACATGAAATTATTTTTATATAAAAAATAGTTTAACAAATTAAATAAAAATATTAGAATTAATTAAAAAATAACATAAAATTTATATTAAATAATATAATATTTGTAAATAATAAAATATATAATTTAATAAAATTTAAAATATTATTATAAATAAAAAATAATAAATTTTTAAATAATAAAAATTTTTCTTTTTTATTCTTCATAACAGATAGAAACGAATTAAAAAATAAATAAATAATAAATATTTATCTCAATACTCAATACTAATTCAATATTTATAATAAATTTTTTTATAAAATATTATCAATTATTTTTATATAAAAATAATTTAATAAATTAAATAAAAATAAGATAAAATGAATATTAAACAATATAATATTTTTAGTCAATAAAATTTCTAAATAAATAAAATATAAAATATTAACATAAATACAAGTAAATTTTTAAATAATAAAAAATTCTTCTTTTTTATTCTTCAGCATTTATCAAGGGTTAAGAAATTGTAACATGTTGCAAAATCCAAAAGATGAATGATTAGATCATATTGGAGTTGCCGCCACTGATGTTTGGAATGCGCGGAGGTTTCAACTGCATCCTACCAGATGATTTCTTAGAATCCTCCCAGATTATTTAATAATCATTTATTATTTTTTTTAAATTAATAAATAAAATTATATTTTTTAATATATAAAATTATATTTTTAATAATAATCTATTAAATTAATATAATTATAATACTTTATAATTTTTGAAATCAAACAATAATATCATCAAAATATTTAGTTTATTGGAGGCTGATTCCTTCGTAACGATCATTGAAGACTAATCTCATTGAAATGATCAATCCTCTCTTTTATTTCTTATTTTCAATCCTCAATTCATCAATTCATATTTCAAATTTCTATTTCCAAAACTCTAGATTATTATCATCTAGTATCAGAACGACATTATTAAGGATCTGTTTCATCCTTTCTTATAAAAAAAAATATAGTTTATGCCACAACAAATCACTAACTTGCAATCTTACCGTATGTCTTCATACAAGTCTTCTAATTCAAATGTCAGAGTATCTTGAGTTGAAGGGTTATTGTCTCTCATGCAAGAATCTTTTAAAAAATTTGAACAAATGCAAAAATAAATGCAAGAGTTTTTAAAAAAGCTTGAACATATAGTTCTTTCTTAATCACATAGTCGATCAAGAGACAATACTTCTAGATCTACTAGTAAGCAAGGAGAATTCATGGAGTCCTAGGGAGGCATCAATCGTGACTATACCTAACCAAACACAAGGGTAAAATTTCCCTATTGGGACGAGAGTGATCTAACAGGTTAGATCTCCCGAGCAGAAAAATATTTTCGCTTTCATCGTAAATTAGAGCTCCTTAAAATTGAAATTGTTTCTATTCAATTAGAAGGTGATGTAATCCAATGGTATGATTGGGTCGAAACATATGATAGAGTTCCAACATGGGCTGAATTTACTAAAGGCCTTCTTATGCAATTTGGACTCTCGAAATACCATAATGTTGATGGAGAGCTCGTAAAAATTTGTCAGGCATCCACCGTCTTTGAATATCAAAGTCAATTCGAGCAACTTGTCAATCGAGTTAAAGATTGGTTTGAAAGGCAATTAGTGGGAACATTCATTAAAGGGCTTACTACTGATATCTAACGAAAAGTCAAATCTTGCCAATTACGAATAGTAGTAGCAGCTATCTCCTTTACTCGCCTATAGGAGAAGAAGCTAGGTGCTGAAAATCATCAGCCATCTACTAAAGTGGCCAGCAAACCTATCGAGGGTAACACCAACTTACCCTCTTTTACTTATCCTCTAACACTAAACGCTTAACCCAAGAATAATTAAAAGAGTGGATGACAAAAGGGTTATATTAGCACTGTGATGAGAAGTGGCACAAGAAGTATCGTTGTAAGCAAGGGAAGCTTTTAATGATTGAGCTAATTGAGGAGACTGAAGAAATAAGTGAGGACCACACGGGCCCAGATGGTGATGACACCTTTATTGAATATGTAAATAAGCCTGTAGTGCATGTTTTAGCTGGGTATTCGAACCTATAAACTATGAAAATTGATGGATTTTTCAAGGGACAACCGGTAATGGTACTAATTGACTCAGGTAGTACCAATAACTTTATGGATGAGAAGATCACCAAAAGGCTTGCATTTTCAATTGAGGATTACGACAAGTTTGTTGTGAAGGTTGCAAATGAGAGAAATTTGACATGCTAAGGGAAGTGCATAAAGGTAAAACTTGTGTTATAAAGTCAGATCATTTATGTTGATTTTTTCTTACTATTCCTAGAAAATTATGAAATTGTCCTTAACATTGATTGGTTGCAAACCTTAGGAAATATTACTTGAAATTTCTTCAAGTTAAGAATGAAGTTTTTATGGAATGGACATTTAGTGGAATTACACGGGAGACGTGGGGTTAAAATTACCATTGTTAGTAGTTATCGAATGAAAAAGGTCCTACAGAAAGCAGGACAAGGGTTCCTGATGCAGTTTATAGGTGCAAAAGTGGCCAAATCGCATTTCATACAAGGGAAGGAATTATTCTACTTGCAAGGGATGCAGCTGAATATGAGCACTGCTTATCACCCATAGACAGATGGACAAACTGAGGTAGTTAACCGATATTTAAAAAACTACCTTTGTTACTTTGCAAGTGACAAGCCAAAGAATTGTGTAAAATAGCTTCCTTAAGCTGAATGGTAGTATAATACCATTTATCATTTCTCTACAAAGATGTCTTCATTTCAAACAGTTTATGGGCAAATTTCACCTACTTTTATAAGGTATATAGCTGGATCATCTCACATGGATCAAGTTGATAAGAACTTACAAGACAGAGATAAGTTGCTCTAACTCTTGAAAGACAACTTTATTACAACCAAAGTCCGTATGAAACAACACATGGATATGCATCGTATGAAGTGAGAATTTTTATAAGAGATTGGGTATATATTAGACTCTAATCATATCGGCAGTTATCCGTTATTATTCGCTCCTCAATAAAATTATTTTCTCGTTTCTTTAGGTCATACCAAATTTTGGAGCTCATCGGTTATATTGCCTACCGTCTTAATTTATCAGCAAGATCAAAAATACATCCTGTCTTTCATGGCTCTTGCTTGAAAAAAAAGATGGTGTGATGACACAAAGCCAACTATCTGACATTATCTATACAAGAGAGGTTAACTTACAATTACAAGTCATCCTAGATTGACGTATTGTCAAATGTAAAAATCAAGATGTTGTCTAAATCTTAATTTAGTGAACTAACCTCCCTATTGAGGATGCTATCTAGAAATTCTATCATTCTTTTACAGATTAATTTTTAAACTTTATTACTAATCAGCTTTAAGGACAAAGCTAAGGACAAAAGAATGATGTGATTTCTATAATTTGTGTCTATCATAATTTTTTTTTATTATTTAATAATTATCTATTATTATTTTTAAATTAATAAATAAAATTATATTTTTTAATAAATAAAATTATAGTCTTAATAATAATCTATTAAATTTATATAATTATAATATTATTAAAATATTTAATTTATTAAAAATCGATCTCCTCAAAACGATCATTAAAAATTAATTCCCTCAAAATAATCAATCCTATCTCTTTTATTTTTTATTTTTAATTCTCAATTTCTCAATCCATATTTCAAATCACTATTTCCAAAACCTACGTTGTCATCAGCATGTAAATATCCATCGTAAACGAAGCATTCATCGAATTCATTTTTGTTCTCGATTACGATTTCCCCGGCTGTTTGTCGGGCTGTTTTGCTGTTGCTCACACATGCCTCGTCCTGGCACTTCTTGTTTTTCTTTTCTCGTTAACACTAGTAGGTCCATCTCGGTTGAGTCTATTTCCAATTCACGAGAAAACTGGGTGCAGAACAACAAATTGATCCTCCTTTTCTCTTGATTCCCTCGCGAAATTCACTCCACCAACCAGACTACCATCCCAACAAGACACACCAAGACCAACAAAGACTAAACAACCAAAACGGAGGGAGAGTTAGATGGGCAAGAAACATGCATGTGCAGAAAGTATGGCAGCGATCTGTAACCGATTGCACTCGCAATTACTAGTGTAAAGGGCACAGTATGCGTGTTTATTTGTCCATTAACGAGGAGGAGAATGTACATTTACATAAGAAGACTACAATTTTCCATAAGAATAACGATGAAGAAGAGAGGACAATTTATACAAAATGATAAAACACTCATCACCCGAATCTGAATTATTGAAAGAATTACAAGGATAATGGGTGACGATCAGGAGCGGGCAGCTGATACCTTGCAAACAGGGCACCAGTTCTTTAGCCCCAGCCACTGATGTATACAGACCAGATGATACATATGCTCGCACTGCAACCTTCCAACTTCATCACCGTCTGCATACTCTTCCTGCAATAACACCAAAAAGAGAGAGAGAGAGAGAGAGAGAGAGAGGCATCAAGTCAGAATAACATAAATTAGATAACAGCAAATTAGTAGGGATGAACATAGAGTGGCTCAACGTTATTGCTGAAAAGTACATGTCCTTGGTGATTGCATGCCATCTCATTACACTGAAATATAGCTTACATCACTTTATGAGAGGTTTTTAGAAGTATAGAGTCTTCTTTTAATGGGTCTGAAGCTGGTACAACACAATTCCCAGTGCAACTACATTCAGCTTATTCTAGCCAACCACGCTGGGTTCAAAAATATTACTAGCTTTGGGATGATCTACATCTGCATAGAGCACCCGAAATCATATTTCAACATTCGATAGTTTCTATTGACTTTTGACGTCTCATAAATCCAATAACAAACAAATCAACAACAAAAAATCATGCCAGCAACTGCGTCTGGTGGTAGAGCTACTGGAATTTTAGTCCCAGCAACTAAGTTTCAAACTCTAGCACAAATGGACCAAGAAATAAATAAAAAAATAAAAGATCATGGACTGTTAAAGTAAAAGGCAATCAAAGACCTGGCAAATACTGCATTTAGCATCTTCCTTGTCCTTGCCATTGCTTGCAGTTGCATATTCCAAAGGTACCGGACAATATGTGCTGATCTTCAGACATTCTGTCAATGCCTCCTCTGTTAGAGCTGTGCTCACAGTACCCATCCTCTCTTCTAGAGCTAATAACTCCTGTAAAAGTAGCAGCAGAATATTGTTATGTTACATCAGCTTAAGATGTTACAGTTTCTATGGAAGGGATGCACAAGCCAAAAAAAAAGAACAAGGAAGAAGTAGAAGAAGAAGAAGATGAAGAAGATGAAGAAATGAAGAATGTATGGTTGAAAGGTGGGAACAAGATCCAAAAAGACAGATCAGCAAGCATATTACATAAATTATTAAAACAGCTACCAAACCTCATATGACATATTGTCAATATCTAGTCTCAAGTCTCTATGTTGATCATTGAAGCTCAGTCCATTAAGGAACAGATTTGTCTCCAGAACAAGCAATTGCTGTAAGACAAGAACAAAATTTTAGACAAATTATAACCTGGTAAAGTCAAACTTGCCAAAACTTACATACCTCATATGTCAGCTCTTCATCTTGTTCAATCCTCTCAAGTGCCAATAATACCTGCAGAAAAAAATAAAACCATATTTAGGAGCAACATTATACCAAAAGTTTACCACCAGAAAATAATTTATCAGTGCATCATCTCTCTCTCCATCCTCCCCCTAAGCCCTTCCCACCAAAAAATGGCAAACCCATATGCCCAAGGTAAAATTATTTTTTTTTAAGGGAAGACTGCTGTGTGATTCTACAGAGATAAAATACCTCAGCAATACCATCCATATTGTAGTGCTGGAAGCCCTCACAACTCAGTAAAGGCCTGTTGTTTCCAACTTCTGCGGGACTAGAAGGCCTACCTCGAAGACTATCATTGCCATTACCAGGTCGACCAAACGAACTTGGTCGACTTAGTGACATTTCCATGGAGAATGTATTTGATGAACTAGGAGCATTCAGCATGGATATATCACATTGAGACATTTGTGGGACCATGACAAGAGGTTCATTCACTAAAAAATTATTCCCACTTCCTTGATTAGCAGCTCTGGTCCTACCATAACCACTGAATGCTTTCCGAGTCCTAACAGATGGTGCACTGTCATG
Organism: Bruguiera parviflora; assembly: GCA_019804595.1. Lineage (NCBI taxonomy): Eukaryota > Viridiplantae > Streptophyta > Magnoliopsida > Malpighiales > Rhizophoraceae > Bruguiera > Bruguiera parviflora. Next base: position 8,654,649 of record CM034045.1, on the reverse strand, counting down.
CCCATTAGGAGTCCCATTTCTGGCTCGCCTTGAATCAGAAATGGAGATTCCAGAGCTACAACTAGGTTTCCGTCCTTCCACTGAGGACCAATTAATCTTCTTCCCTTTGGCAGAAGAACTACTTTCTCTGTCACAATTTCTCTTTTTAACAATGTCTTTCGTTCTACTGAGATTTGAATCAGATGATGAAGAACTCGAAGGAACAACATCAGATATGGAACTGCATTGAAGATTTTTCAGGCCACGCTTGCTTACATATGTTGGTGTCCCTTGGATTGTACTTTTAGATGCCAAAGAAACAGGTGAACCCCCTAAACTATCTCGGTTACCTAATCCAGACTTCTGATGTAAAGTCCTTCGAGATCTAGTACTTGATGCAATACTTCCAACATCCCGTGGTGCAATCTGACGACACCCTGTATCATCAGATTTAGGGTGAAAGCCTTCTTCAATTCTTCTAGGAGGGGATATAAGTTCTGACTTTTCAGTCTCATCCTGAACCCTCACAGTCTTAGATGAATCTGTTTCCAGATGTGAAGACAGGATTTTCCGAGGTTCTGTCAAGGATTTTCTAGGTCTAGTGAATGCAGGGCAAGTTCCACAAGAACTTCCAATTATTTGCTTGCCACTTGAGGAAGGATGGAAGGATGACCTTGAAGATCTACCTTTTTCTGGACAGCTTATCTGAATACTTTTGGTAGAATTCAGTCTGCCACTGTGCCCACTTCGGTTGCAAAATTGAGCATTTTGATCTCTATGATTGGTGTTATCTCTCACCAGAAGGGCAGATTCTTTTCTCGAGACAACAAACCCATTACAAGGTTTCTTGCCAGAATAGGCATCCATGAATAATGATGTGTATCTCTAGACCTGCAAAAAGAGGAAGGAAAACAAATTGCTCAAACAAATACAACTTCTTCCTATGCATAGTTATCAGCATTCTTAATGAAACGATATAGAAAGACAAGCAGACATCACACACGCATGCGCGCACTCATGTGCATGTGCACGTGCACATGCACACGCATATATATATATTATAGTTTATCAGTTCCACACTTTATGAGAAAGTACAAGGTGGCACTAAGGACTATAGTTCATAAAAAAGTGAACCAAAAACCAGAAATGAGATGGCACCTTACTGCAAGAACCTGACCTAGATGCCCAACAAAGTGCCGAGTTTCCCCCTGTCAGATACTCACAAACAAATAATTCTATAAATCTTTTGAAAGCACCAACAAGACATCTTGTAACACAAACAAAATAGCAATTGGCTCACTGATTCATCCAATAATCCAACCCCACCCCCCTTCCCCCCAACCAAAAGGGGAAGGAAAAATGTTCAGTACTCTGGTCATTTGCTAAGCCAGGCATTTACCAAGCATACAGCTGCCCTTACATCTAATTATCAAGTAATTTGCAGCCAACAAAAGTTCAAATTAGAACAGCCTCATTCCAGGTTTCTGTCACACTCCACAAACATCCTCAAAATCTTAGCATTATTTCTGTGCCTGTCAGACATAATTGGCTATATATATAAGACTCACTCCAGTGCCGCATTTATACCAATAAACAACCATGACATATAAATGCCTATCAAGCATGATTATCAGAAGTCAAAAATATCATTTGCCGAACATTCAAGCAAAATTTCCGATACGCACAAGTTAAGAACCAATGATATCAATGGTGCCCTTGCAGCAGAAAGTGTCCCACCTGTAACAAAAGCTCTTTGAGAACGTCACCCTAAATTTGAGTGTCAAACCAAACTCTCTTGGCGTATTGGTTTTGTTTCAAGTGTGTGGATACACACTTGCTGTTGCCACACTGAAGATACAGCAAAGATAAAGCCTAAAAGGACATGTTACAACAAAGCACCTTAAATACCTCAAAAAAAAGAAAAAAAAAAAGATTGTCAAGGAGGGAAGCCACTTCTTGATACTAGAATAACCAAAGCAAAACAAAGAATATTGAACATAACATAAAATAAATTATAAATTGAGCTTAGGAATCAACAGAAAAGGGTTTAAACGGAAGAGAGGAAAACCTTGCTTTTCTCATATCCAGTTCGATCATCTAAGGGCAAAGAAAAAAAAAAAAAAAAAATAAGAATAAAAAAAAATTAAAAAAATTAAAAAAGAAGAACAAACTTAAGGGGGGAAAAAAGGATCCGGATGCCCACACGGCCATATTTCACCACCAAGAAAAGAGGGTCTCTTCGTCTTTATGGGAAACAGAAACTCTCTCTCCCTCACGCACACAATTATCCTCCACATAAATAACGACTTTATATTTTGTTAACAATAACACAAAACGGTTTAAAAGAAAAAAAGAGAGAAAAGAAAAAAATAAATAAATAATAATAATAATCCTAAGGCTCTCTATCCTATCCGTCCTTGATTTCAGGTTTCTAAGAACCCGAATTCCTCTAAAATAGGCAAAACGAGCAACCTCCTTGCAGAAACCAAGTACCGAATTTACAGTCTTCGCCCTTTACATTAAAAAAAAAAAGAAAAAAAAAAAAGCACAATTGATGCCATGAAAAACTGATAAAATGAAATCCGAAACAACATCAGCTCCACTTCAGCTCATCGGGCAAAACCAAACCGGTATATTCAACGGGCAAACAAACTTCAATCCGTCGAAAGATGAGGCCCGTTCAACTAATATCATAATCGAAATTTCATTAATCGGGCTCCGCAATTCATTCGAATACCAGGAGGAAGAGGAAGAAAAAGAAACGCCAACAAATATTCAGATAGATTCAATATCGAGAGAAGCCATCAAAATTTTCAGAGCTCTACCTTTCCTTACCTCTCTATTGCGATACACAGAGAGAAGGGAAAAACCGCGTTTGCTTTGTTGTGCAAGGTCCCCGACGGCTTTGAAGGAAGGCCTTCTCCTTTGTGTTTTTTTTTTTTTTCCTTCTTTTTTTACAAATTCAATCCAAAAACGGAAAGGAGAACAGAGACACAAAAGTAACAGAAGCCATGGAAATGGGAAACCAGAGCTGTCCTCCTGCGAACATAAATTAATGATAATTAATTAATAAAGGGACGAGAGCTAGGGTGAGATCACAGCCGTTGGATATTAGTGCGTTTACCCTTTTTAAACTCATTGGATGCTGACCCCCTTGTTGCACTATCTTAACTTATGCTTCCTGTTTTCTTCCTTTCTACATATAACTTTTTTAAATATACATTTAATATGCATTATTTTAAGTCCATCAAATAACAATTTACATTTTATATTTTTAAATATAAAAAATAAATATATTTAATATTTGAGTTTTATAATAATTAATAAACTCTATTAAATATCATTTAAAAATATTTGAAGTAATTATAAAAATTTTATTATAAATATTATAAAGGAATTAAATTCTTCTTAATTTATTAAAATAAAAATAAAATTATTTTTTATTTAAATTTTGAATTGTAACGAAGGTATTACTAGTAAAAATTATAATATAATAAATTTTATGTGTGTGTTTTTTTAATTATTAAAATTATTTTTAAAATATTATAAATTCTATTATAAGAAAAAAAAACGATAGATGTAATTTTTTATTATTTTTATCGAGTTTAACTAGCGGAAGTTAGTTATATATTATGTTTTTTTAAGTATATTTTAAAATTAGAGATATAAATTGTTATAGAATATATTAAATATAAATATATTTTTTGTATTTATTTTGAGAGAAGGTAAAGAGCTTAAGGTTAAACCTCGACGACCAGTGGTGCATTTAAGTTTAAATTAATTTCTCACAATGAAGACGGTCGCATTTTGCTCGCGATCCTCTCTAATCTCTTACAATTTAGTGTTAATCTAGGTCTTAATTAATTTGATATTAATTTGACTAGTATTTTCATTCAGTTATAATTAAAATTAAAAGAGTTCATTACATAAATGTATTCTATTTGACATGCATGTTACATTATCATAATTTTTAAATTTAAATTTATAATTTTAATAATTAACAAGATTTATTTATTAAAAATATAAAATATAAAATCGATAAGTATAATAATATAATAAATTATGAATTTAATTTGCTGTATTAATGTCTATATAACCCTTTCATTGCACAAAAGACTTTTCAAGTTTGAGTCATCATCAAGGAACCTGACCCATTACTTCAATTTATTCGTTACGCATTATTTTTGGTATAGCCTTTCATATCTGTTACATATCGCATTTTTAAATCAGTTTGATATGCCATTTCAGTTCCAACAAGCTCCCCTCGTTTCTAGTTAGAAAGATTTCGCTTTTTCTGTACTTTTCCTCGACGATGAAACGACTCTCTCTTTCTATACCTGTCGTCATGTTTTCCATTGATGTTTCTCTCAACCTTATAAAAAAGAAATACATCGTGGAATCGTCAGTTTTTGATAGCCGAATTGACCCAATTAGCAGCTTCCACGGTGAAGACTACTATGCAACTAATACAGTAGTTAAACAAAGTTATGGAAACCCCATCCCCATTTTGGCTCTCTCATGTCCATTTATGTCCTCTGTCAGTTGACATTCAACGACATAAACAAAGTGTTCTCAAAGAGACATCCCGTGTTTAAAAATTCAGATATTTTTAATGAAAATTATAAGCCGAAGAGAGCCTAAAATTCATTAAAAGAAATTTATTTCTACCGTACAATTATAAATAATATATAAATATTAAATTAATAATTTTTTTATAAAAATTTGATTTCTTGTTACAAAAAATTAAGTAAAAAGAAAAGATATAATGTAATCTAACGATAGAGTTTGTATATTAAATTTTTTTAAAATTTAAAATTTCTCATAAAAATGTATAAAATACATAAATAATTATTATAGAATACCTAATCATTTATTAAAAAGTGTATTTCACGTCAAAATATAAAATATACGATATACAGAAATACAAATTTTTAAATTTTATCTTTTTACATATACATACATACATATATATATATATATATATATATAACCCCGCACTCCCCCATCGTTTTCTCATCTACATAGTGGGAGATTTCTTGTTAATAAGAATAATGGGGTCTAAAACCAAGACTTGGCATCGATACGAATACCGAGTGACCTAATTTCTTTATAATACTCATCTTAATAATTACCAATGCAAAATCGATCCCGAATTTCGGCAACCATAAAATCATTTTGTCTGCAGAAAATAATATGCCAGACAAGATGAGTCTAAACGGCAACGGCTTTTGGCAACCATGAAATCTTTTTGTCGGTTGTCTGTTTCTGCCGAAGCTTGATAATGTCGATCCATTAAATACGCAATCTCGATTGTTAAGCCCCCCCTCCCCCCCTTTTTTTGTTTTAAGCCAGTCAAGAGCTTGTCCTGATTGCCGTTCTTTAATGGATCGACAGAGTTTCGAATTAAGGAAAGGGCATGTAGGCTTTTCCCCTCAAAGATGTGCAGAAGAAAATGATAAGGAGACCGCATTTTTTTTTAAAAATAATAATAATAATAGGTTGCAAGCTTAGACAAGAAGACACCCTTTTTTTTTTTTTTTTTTCCTGTAACAAGGAGGGCCGAAGGAATGACAAATGTGCAGCACCAAGCATAAAGGAGCATACTGTTGACGATAAAGTGGAGGCTTACATATGCCAATTGTGACACAAAAGAAGAACCAAATATTCCACTACCACCACCAATACCATTATTCATTCATCTGTCCTCATCTTCCTGTTGTCTGATAGCTGGATTAAGATAAGCATTGGTTTGATTCAGATAAATCAATACAACCATCAATTGACTGGTGCCATCTATTATATCGGCGAGGAAGAAAGAGAGCTAATGATGTGGCAGAAATTGTGGAACGTGTGGGCATTGGTCCGAAGAAGGGGTCACGTACAGGTTGGCTTTTAAGACACTTAAAACCTGGCAAGTCGATATATGTTGACGTGGAGTTGATAGATAGAACCCACCAGGGCCACCCAAGAACAAAAGTATTTTGAAGGGGTATGGGGGGCCACAAATCTACTACCAAAACCATCTTCTGGTTGTTCGCCGAATCCAAACGTTTTTTTTTATCTTCAGCTTTCGAAGTGGAGGACGCACGACGTGACCTGTTCCAGAAAACCGACCTCAGTTTTTTCATTTGTAAAACATGTTCTCCACGGCGTCTCCTTTTGAAACGGTAGAACCCATTGGAAGTCACTTTTTGTTACTCTTCCCACCTAGACACGTTCCGTTTTATGTTTATTAAATTAAAAAGAATGGAATGTAGGGTGTCGTGTTGACAACTCTGATATTGGTTTGAAAGGAGTTTCTCGTTATAAAAAATGTTACAAAAAAAAAAAGAAAAAAAAGAAGGAAACTATAGGGATTTTGATTATCCAAACACGTATTGCCAAATGTAATCCAAGAAATATTGTTGTTCCTTTGTTTTTTTTTTTTTTTTAATTTTTTTATAAATTTGCTATTGCTGCTCGCGGAAAAGAATAATTGGCTAGTGATTTATGATTGGTGATTTTGTTCATCAACGTGGCTACTTGGGCCAAAGCCAAGCTAGAGAATATTCGTGGAGGAAACCGCAGTCGAGTTCCACCCACCCCCCAAAACTTTTACAATATATGAACTTTAATTTTGATATTAAAAAAAAAACAGTCCATATAAATTAGAAAAAAACTAGTTAGTTTAATTAACCTTAAAGAGTCAGAGGAGTTACAAATATTTTTTACAAATATAAAATAATCTATCTATGCTCCGTATTTGTGCTTTTAGGGTTATAGCTTTTTAGGTTTGGTGTACTATTTAACGATATAAATTTGATATTCTGCAACTAAATGTTTAATATGATAACAATAATTGATATCATATTTAAGACTAAGAATTCAACTTTTTGAAAAAAATATGGATAAATGCGCGTGTTGAAGGGATAATTTTCAAGGCTTGTAAATTTCGAATCTTATGTATTATTTTGAAGACTCTTAATTTTAGATATGAAATTTGAAATTGGAATCTCAATCCTTGTGAGAGAAAAATAATCATTTTGATATGTTTGTGCGGGTGTACTATTAATTTAAATTTTTAAGTAAATTTAAGATGTATTAAAAATATAAAATTTCATATTATTAAGATACAAATACATAATATGAATTACAATGTTTATAAACTCGGATTAAGGAGGCTCAGTGAAAATCGTGGTTGGTGAGGAGTCCATACAGATAAAACCACCTGTGTGCCTGTGCTGCTCCGAAAAAAGAGAAAGAAAAAGTAGCAGATGAATTCCATAGCCAGTGACGTAGATATTTGGGTTGAGGGTCTCGTACGATACGATCGATTGCCCCACCAATGCTTTCTCCATTAAGGAAAAGTAGCTAATGGTCAGTGGGAGAGCCACGCGCGATAGTATTAAGGTTTTAGCTCAAATTTCTCAAAAATATTCCGATTGCTCCAACCCACCTTGTATTGTTCATCAATGTTTTGTTACCGTCTCTCATCCTACGCCTAATGGGACTCTCAATTCTTCTGCTGATGAAAGGGGAATTTCATTTTTGTAAAAAAAATATTTAATATACTCTATTTTTCCCTTTATAACAATTTCCATCCCACATTTTAAAAATACAAGAAAAATTATATTATAATTAACAATTGTTAATCATATTTAACAAAAATTATGAAAAGACAAATTTGCGCCTTTACTTTAATAAAATTTACAATGCTCCAAAAAATAACTCTAATAATTGAAAAAATGCAAAAAAAATACATATAAAAAATTTATTTGATAGAAATTTTTAGCAATAATATTATCGTATAAAAATTAATACAATAATCATTTAATTCGAAAATTCAACTTAACAATAATTTTATTTTCATTTTAATAACTTAAAGGTAATTTAATATCTCTAAAGTATTTATAATAATATTTTTATAATTATTTTAATTTTTTAATAAATATTTAACGAAATATATTAATAAGTACAAAAACTAAATATTAGCATTTTTTATTATATTTAAAAATATGAAATGTGGATTATTATTGAATTCAAAATACAACACTTGGTACGGGCTGAAGCAGGCACGACCCACACATGAATAGCGCTGAACCGTGTTAGGCATGACTTGTCACCCAAGCCCAGGTGGGACAAAGAACTTCCAGCCCTCGGTCCAAGTACAACACGATCGGTTCTAGACTTAAATTTATACAGGACACAGTCTATTTTTATTTTTTTATTATATTATTGAATATTAATATAATATTTATAAAATTTTATTTTGTAATTAAATAATAATAATAATAATAATAATTTACATATTAATTTGTATAATTTAAAGATAATTAAATTATTAAAATAAAAATAGGATACATTATATTGGCTAAAAGAAAGAAAAAAGTGATTAAATCAAATAATTTTAAGTAAAATCTAAATTTAACTAATAAGATTTTATGTAAAAATATTTTTTTAATTTTATTTTTTAAAATTAAAAAATATATATTTATTTTCCCTCCTATTATATACATGATGAAAACCATATCGACAAGAGAGTAGATACATTGCAAAATCTTGGAGGACCAATGACAAGGGCAAGGTCAAAGAAAAAAAAGCAAGCCCTCAACAACCTGTTGTGTGACATTTACTATCAGGAAGTTGCTAAGTACGAGTTAAGGAGAATGGAGTTTTCACCAGGGCTTCTGAATGTGTCATTTGTGGAGGAATTTGCGAACCATGGCCTTGGGAAGGAAGTTGAATTTGAGAGCCCATGATTGGGCCTTTAAGTAGGTTATTTTCATGTGTTTTTATTATTAGTTAGTGGGCTAGACGAAATTCCTTATTAAGTTTAGCTTATTTAGTGGGTTAGATGAAATTCCTTATTAAGTCCAGCTTATTTAGTGGGTTGGACAAATTCCCTTATTAAGACCAGCTTATTAGTTAGGTTTCTGGGAGTTAGCATATAAAAAGGGCAAAAAGGGTGGCTGGGAGAGGCAGACTTGTTTTCATGAGTGTATGAGCTATTTTCTCTAGTTCTTTGAGAACTAATTCTGGACTTTCATACTTGAGTGTGTTTGTTCCTTAGACTTATCTTCTTTAACATTTTTGTTGCTAGGAGTGGCGTCTGAATCCTATAGTTCTGGTTCTTGGTTATTTATAATCATTGGGTTAGAACTCTAAATCTCTTAACCTTTGTTAGAACGATCCTATACCAACATTGGTGTTGGGTTCCATTTACATATAAACGGAGTTCATATCATTTGGTATCAGAGCCTTGGCTCTAACTCAAGTTAGTTATATTGTTGTTATCATATCTTTCGTTTATTCTTTGATGTTGGTTGAATAATCAAAAAGAGAAAAAAAAAAGAAAAACACAAAAAAAAACAGAAACAAAATTGTGTATTTCGTGAGTTTCTTTTCTGATATTTGTTCCTTCTACAGAAATACCCATTAGTTAACTGAGAAAAAAAAAAAACGGGTTCATTGCTCAATTGGTCATTTACTCAATTATATTTGATAATTGATTGTTGTCCAATTGCACTGCTGATAACATTGAATTTCTTGTCATTCTGTTTGCTTTATTGCCCATCTTCTTGGTCCTGTCACTTCTCTGAAGAGGTAGGTCTAGGATTGATATATTCAAGTTTTGTTTGTTCTGAATTTAGTTTGCTTGGGACTATTGAAAGAGCTCTTAGAGTTTTGCAATTTATTGTGTGAAACATGAGAGTTGAGGACTACTGTAGTTGAGTGGAGAGCAAACACGCAAGGGAGTGAGTTTTGTGAGGCATAGTCTTTATTTACTAACAATCTTGCAGGTACAATGTCTAATGATAAAGAAGGCAGTTTCCCACATGGAAAGGAGGAAGTAGTTGTTCCAGATTTCAAATTGCTTATGAAATCCTTAGAACAAAAGTTTGATAGGATTGACCAAGCGCTTTGGGAAGTTCGAGATAGGATGGATCAAATAGAAGGGGAATCAAGTGTCAATTCTAAGAGGCCAGCTAGGAGGGTCAAAAAGGAGCAATTTGAACATAACATTGGTGAAGATGGTGATGATTATTATGATGACGGTGACAATGCTAGTAGAAACTTTAGAGGTGGTTTTAGAGGAGGACGTGGTAATTGGAATGGTGGAGCAGCAAGAGGCAATGGAAATATTTATGATAGGTACAATGGAGATTGGGATAACAGAAATAGAGGGGAGGAAAGAGTAGACAAAAATCTTAGTAGTATTAAAATGGAAATACCTTCTTTCCAAGGGAAAGCTAACCCTGATGTCTATTTGGATTGGGAATGAAGGGTAGAACTTATATATGAGTGCCACAACTTCTCTGAGAAGAAGAAAGTGAAGTTAGCTGTGGCAGAGTTCACTGATTATGCTATAGTATGGTGGGACCAGCAAGTTACCACAAGGAAAAGGAATTTTGAGAGAACCATAGAAACTTGGAATGAGTTGAAGACTGTGATGAGAACGAGATTTGTTCCCAGCTCTTATTATAGGGATTTGTATAACAAGTTGCAGAGCCTTACACAAGGTTCCAAAAGAGTGGAAGAGTATCATAAAGAGATGGAAATTGCTATGGTTAGGACAAATGTAGTGGAGGATAGGGAGGCAACCATGGCTAGGTTCCTCCAAGGGTTGAATAAGAGCATAGCTGATGTGGTAGAGCTGCAACACTATGTAGAGCTTGAAGACATGGTACACATTGCCATGAAAGTTGAGAGGCAACTTAAGGGAAGGAGCACTTCTGGTCATAAGCAGAACTTAGGTTCCTCTTTTTGGAAGTCGAACTGGGGAAAGAAGGAAGAGAAGATGACTTCTATGCAAAACAACAATTCACATAGACCTAAGACTAGTGGGGGCAGCCTAGAAAGGGGCAAATTTGAAGAAAAACTTGAGGCCACCCAAGGAAAAGCCAAAGACATCAAATGCTTTAGATGTTTAGGTAGGGGTCATGTGGCTTCACAATGTTCTAACAAGAGAACCATGTACCTTAAGGAGAATGGTGATTATGTGTCTGGCAGTGATGCTAGCGATGAAGACCAAATGCCGCCATTAGAGGATGCTAGTGATGTTAATGAAGGGATAGAGTATCCGGAGCATGGTGGAAGGCTTTTAGTAGCAAGGAGAGCCCTCAGTGCGCAGGTTAAGGAAGAGAATGATGTTGAGATTCAGCGGGAAAATATTTTCCATACTCAATATTTAGTTCAAGATAGACTTTGTTGCTTGATAATCGATGGAGGGAGTTGCACTAATGTAGCAAGTACAGGAAAAATTGAACTTGCCTACAACTAAACATCCTAGGCCATATAATTTGCAATGGTTGAATGACAGTGGAGTGGTAAAAGTGACTAAACAAGTTATGGTTCCATTTTCCATTGGTAGATATAAGGACGAATTGTCTTGTGATGTTGTACCTATGCAGACTAGACATTTGTTATTGGGCCGTCCTTGGCAATTTGACAGAAAAGTTTTGCATGATGGTTACAAGAACTGCTATTCATTCACCATGAATGAAAGACCATTTACACTGGCACCATTGACTCCAAAACAAGTGTATGTACACCAAGTGAGATTTTATGAAAATGAGCAAAAAAGGAGGAGTGAAAAGAAAGAGAGAGTGGAGAGAAAGGAAAGTGTAGGAGGGAAAAAGAAGATAAATGCATTTGAGAGTGCTGAGTACGAAAGTGGTCAGGTTCACAAGAGTGAAGATGAAAGAAAACAAGTGAGTGTGTTTGCAAAAGGAGTAGATGTTAGGGTTGCCTTCCAAGCTAGGCATCAAATGATTTTAATCCTTTACAAGGATTCTTATTTCTCTAACACTAACCTTGATTCATCTTTGCCTAGTGCTATTTCATCTTTGTTGCAGGATTATAATGATGAGTTCCCTCAGGAGATCTCAGATGGTTTGCCACCAAGGAGAGAGATTGAACATCACATTGATCTTATTCCTAGAGCTCTCATTCCCAAGAAGCCAGCGTATAGAAGTAATCCTGAGACGACAAAGGGGCTTCAGAGGCAAGTTGATGAGTTGATGAAGAAGGACCGAGATTGTACTCTTGTTGTAGTCGACAAGTTCTCAAAGATGGTGCATTTCATTGCTTGCACCAAAACGGATGATGCCCCACACATTGTAGACTTATTTTGTAAAGAGATTGTTCGCCTACATGGAGTGCCAAAGAGTATTGTGTCCGACCGTGTTGATGATGTTGATGCTGATTTAAGGACAAATCATTTTGAGGAGAGTGGGAATGATGGAAACCATATCGACAAGGGAGTAGATACATTGCAAAACCTTTGAGGACCAATGACAAGGGCAAGGTCAAAGAAAAGAAAGGAAGCCCTCAACAACCTGTTGTGTGACATTTACTATCAGGAAGTTGCCAAGTACGAGTTAAGGAGAATAGAGTCTTTACCAGGACTTCTGAATGTGTCATCTGTGGAGGAATTTGCAAACCATGGCCTTGGGAAGGAAGTTGGATTTGAGAGCCCATGATTGGGCCTTTAAGTAGGTTATTTTCATGTGTTTTTATTATTAGTTAGTGGGCTGAACAAAATTTCTTATTAAGCCCAACTTATTTAGTGGGTTAGATGAAATTCCTTATTAAGTCCAGCTTATTAGTTAGGTTTCTGGGAGTTAGCATATAAAAAGGGCAAAAAGGGTGGCTGGGAGAGGCAGACCTGTTTTCATGAGTGTATGAGCTATTTTCTCTAGTTCTTTGAGAACTAATTCTGGACTTTCATACTTGAGTGTGTTTGTTCCTTAGACTTATCTTCTTAAACATTGTTATTGCTATGAGTGGCGTCTGAATCTTATAGTTCTGGTTCTTGGTTGTTTATAATCATTGGGTCAGAACTCCAAATCTCTTAACCTTTGTTAAAACGATCCTATACCAACATTGATGTTAGATTCCATTTACATATAAACGAAATTCGTATCAATACATATACATATACATATATATATATATATATATATATATATTTATTTATAAAAACATTTAATTCATACTTAATTTAAGTACAATTAATATAATATGTGTCCATAATATTTGAGTTTATGCATAGGATCAGATATATTATTTAAATTTTTAAGTATAACACAACATAATACGATATAAAGACAATTTAATATTACATAAAACAACTGAATTTCCAAAAAAAAAAAAAAAAAAAAGGCCGTTTTGTTACTTTCGAAGAGAAATAGTTACTGTTGATGTCCCACTCCTGGCGTTGAAAAAGTCAAATATTCCACGCGGCCCGCATCGCGCGGTTGGCTTGACGACACCTCAAGAGCCACGGCCATTCGTTCTTTTTCATTTTTTGCGCAACCGGCGCTCCTTTTATCACTCCTCCGAGAACCCAAAGAGCTTTCGCTATCCGTTCATTCATATGCTCATTTTTCTTTTCTTTGTTCCCGTGAATTTGCTTTGATCGGGGTACGTGCGAGTCGCTTGCATTCGGGTCAGTCTCTCCTCCACTCTTTGCGTCTTATCGTGTCTTTGCTTGATTTGTAAAGAGCCGCAAGTAAATAAAAGTACTTTTTTTTTTCTTTTTTAATATTGCTGGCAGATTTTTTGCTTGTGAGATTTATTGCGAATTACGATCTTGAATCTATATGCATTTTCTCGAGAAATAATGTATATATATTTTGAATGAAGAATTTGCGGCCAGTTTTTGGCATTCAGAAGGCAGAAATGCCTTTGTCAATAACAATTGTAATGGCAGTAAGAACAGAGAAGGACCAGGGCTCTCTCCCGCCGGCCAGGTAGCCCCGGACAATGGTGGGGGCTGCCGCACCGCCTCTAGTAGTAAAGGCAAAGAATGTCAGCAATATCAAGGGCCGCGTAATTTGGTTTCAATATTATCGGCTGCATTAATTGGTTGTGCACCATCTACCAAGACTTTTTTTTTTTTTTAATTTTTTGTTTTTGGGTCCATAATGTGAATATTTGGGATCAACATGAAATTCGACTACAAAACCATTTCAGATGCCAAGTCCCTCCCCTCTGAAGCAGCTTCTGTAATTTAATGTTTGCAGCGGCATCATTTTAGAGGTTTATTAAGTCATAAACTACGTAAATAGAATATATTTTTTTTATTTTTATAAATTTCAAATTTAAAAAAAAAAATTATAATAAGAGACTTCAAAAATGAATATTTTTATTTTTATTTTTATTTTTTTTCATATCACTGTCAGTTTTTTTTATTGATTAAAATGTAAGTTTCAGATTTAGTGAATTTGTCTCACTTTTCGTAGTTTTGGATAATAGAGATAATGAACAATTCGAGCGCCACAAATCTATGTGCTAGATTCACTCTTTGGTATTTTACTAGAAATTTTTTCGATTAATCGCGCATGTTGGAGCTCCATTTTGGATGCCCCTCTGAAACTAGTTTAGTGAATAATATCTATTAGGAATATCGGCATAACTGAGCAGGACAAATATTCTTCTTCAATCCTTCCCGATTCCACCACATTTTCCCACCTAATCTTCCTGTGCTTTCAGTTTACGCAAATACTCAAAATCTGATGGACTGTACGTCTTCACATCTAGCAAAATGACTGTCTCATATGAGTTGCTCTTAAGAGTTGAACGATATCTACATTGGTCCTCTCATGCCGCCGCTTTCCTCGAGTGACACCTCTGATGGTTCCTCAGATGATGCAGGGTCTGTTGGAGATCACTGCCTTGTGCTAAAAACTACATGGCAACAAAAGAAAAGGAAAGTAGTGCACTGAAAAAGGAGAGGAAGGCAACATCTCCTTCGAATTCTCACACCAATGTCAGACAAGGAACTCTCAAACCAACCACATCGGGCTCTACTTATAGCAAGCCAACCCCATCGGGCAAACCATTCCCTAACTACCTGAAGCCAACAATCAGTTCAAGACTCGAGTCCTTCAAGTACGTTAAGAAAACTGGCCAGGAAGACGCCGCCCAGAAGGCTACTCTCCTGAGAAGAAGATCTTTTGACCAGCCTCCATCAGCTTCTCGCATTCAAAGAGCACTTACCTCTCCAGATCCTGTAGAAAGAGCAGCTTCTAGGGATGGAACAATAGCAGCCCGACCTACGGCGACTTCATCAAAATCCACCCCTTTGCCAAAACCTGTTTTAGAGAGGAGCTCCAGGTCACTTAAGCCCATAAAATCGCAGGCACCGGCTGCTGGGACCCTAAAGAGGAGCACAAGACCCTCAAATAGATCGGGTCATTCAGCAAAGAATGGCAGTGGCTCTTCTGTTTCACCAGAACCTCCAAGTGATGATCATATATCTCAATCTTTGGATCTTAAAATCAACCAAGAAAGCAGCAAAGAATCTTTGGTTGATGACGTTGAGGAGACACCTAATTTTGAAGGCAAGTTACTGGTCCTCTCATCTGTTATACCCCAAACAGAAGACAAGGAGCATATCGATGCTGCAGACACTGAGGTGAAAAATGTTGAAGATGAGAAGCTCAAGCCTTGTGCCATTCCAACAGTTTCAGAAGGACGCCAAGAGGCACAGATCGAGGTACCTGAAATTAAATTACAGGAAGACAGTGAAAATCAACAAGGAGGAGAGGAGACCAAAAGCAATGATGAAGGCGCCAAGGGCCGTCACGAAGAGGGCATGGCAGACGAGGCTAAAGTGGAGGCTGATCGGGACAAAGCGGAAGAGAACGTGGATGAAAATGTGGCTTCCATGGAACAACCTGTAGGTGAAAAGAAGCAAGAAAATATAAACCAAGTTGATGAAGGAAGTAAGGAGATTAAGTCCAAAGAAGGACAAGATGCGATAGAAAGTATAGTTGAAGGAGTAAAGCCAGGTGAAGCAACTGGTAGCGGGGCACAGAGTCGACAGGGAGGACAGGAGAAGAAGGAATCTCCGGCAGCATACAATGATGTGATCGAGGAGACTAAAAAAAAGTTACTCGAGACGAGGAAGAACAAGGTGAAAGCACTTGTTGGAGCATTTGAGACTGTCATAGATTATGAATCTGGTTCAAAATGACCTGGCTGTTGAGAACAGGTACAATCAATCAGCAAAGCACTGAACCCTGTTGTGACATTTCAAGACAGTTTCAGGCACTGTTCTATGCAATTTTCCCTCATTCTGGTATGTATATTGTTGTATTTACTAAATAGTCAGTGAAATCTTTTTTTTTTTTTTTTGTTCATGGTATCAATTAATGATAGTGGAAATAATCTGAAATTTTGTGTACACAAACGTTTGTTATACAGAGAGCTGGTGCCAAATCTTTGGCAATTAGCACGCGTATGTAGAGTCTCCACTTTTATGTTGACAGAAATCCTGAAATAACTCAGTCCCTGAAACTAGAAAGGAACTTACATTGGGGAATGCACACGCCTTCCTAAAACGAAACTACCGAAGAGTTTTATGTACTCAAATATGTAATGGAACTTAAACAACAAAAAAATGCAAATTAATAGCTAAAGATCTTGCGTCTGACAGAGAGAGAGGGATGCTAGAAGTGAAATTCCCATCATTTCAATATTCTCTCCCAGAGCTATTCCCTCGGTAGTAATGTAGCTCCAAAGATATCTGCCTTTCGAGCAAAAGTTGCCGGCGAAAGTTGGTAATGAAGACCCCCGCTCTCTTGTCAATATCTTCATCTGAAGCACAACTCCTCGTCCTGTGAAGTGCTCGAGTCGACCTGTTGAGTCGGTCGCATTCATCATCTTCGATGCACCCCCGTTGAATTTCAATATCTTCGGTAGTTTCGTTTTAGGAAGGCGTGTGCATATAGATGTTCTCTCTCTCTCTCTCTCTCTCTCTCTCTCTCTCTC
>CM034045.1:8540913-8637902 GCA_019804595.1 Bruguiera parviflora | reverse complement strand
TCAACACGATAAAAAGAAACATGTGGAAACAAACATTGTAAGTTCAAGTCTTTCCCTACTACAACTGCTTACTGAAGAGTCAAAAGGTCAAATAAATTAATTAAAAATAAACCAACGCCATTTTATCCATTATAACTTAATAAATAGACTTCAAAACAAAAATTCAAGAATTTAAAATAAATTTTCAAATTTCTCCTTCAAACTAATCAAATTTCAAATCAATTAAATGCATATTGAGTTAATTTACAATAAAAATAATACAATATTATCAAAAAAATAATGATTATAGTGTTTATTCTTGTAAAAATTAAAATTATAACATAACCATTCAGAATTAAAATGTTAAATAAAAAAAATTACATTTATAATACACCAAATCTGATCTTCATCATTCAAAATTAAAAAATAAAAATATATTCTATCCCCTATTAAAATTTCAACTTAATCAATACAATAATTCACTATTAGATTATAAAAATAATAGCAATTAATCTAAAATAGAAGAATTCCCAACAAGTTTTTTTTTTTTTTTTCATCTGTTGTATTCTCACCGTCAATCAGATTTTTAATTGTAAAATAAAATATTTATATTTTTATTAAATACTTTAAATTGTACCCTAAATACATTGTACAATAAATCATTAATTTTACAATAATTAGAAAGGACCAGTCAACCCGACAACATCACGGACTGCGACTAAGAATCCAGCTGATGCTAGTCCTTCTCAACTTGCCGAGGAAGTCCACAATATCTACGAGCTCTGGGATGCATGACAAGCCCCCACAACTAAGAATCCATCTAATGCTAGTCCTTCTCAACCCGCTGAAGAAGCCCACACTGTCGATGAGCTCCATGCTGCAATCACTTCATTAAAGCTTGAAGTGTACCTGGAATTATGAAGAACTGTTAAAAAGCATGACCGAACAATGAAGAGAGTTTGAGGCATTTCCAACGGAGATGTGGGAAAGCCTAATAATGACAGGAGTTTTGAGTAAGCGGGCATCCTACATCTATTCAAAAACAAGCCACTGAGATGAGTCTCCTTTTAGTTTTCCATAAATGTGGTTGAACTCATGATCTTTTAGCAGATGTAATTAATAATTTGAGCATTACCTGCATATACATTATTCCCAGTACTGAACTTGTGGGAAATTCTAGGTTTTACCAGGTTACTTTATTCACTCAACATTTATGCGTTTTTAGTCTGTTTGTCTGAGCATCTACTCGATGGACTTTGGACTTTGCCATTATAATCTGTGCTACTATAATGCAAGGGGTTGCGTGAAAGTTTTGCGTGCGTTGAAATAGACATTGATACTTGTGCGCATTTCACGTTGACGACATTGTAGAGTGCAAGAAAATGCTTATCATTCTCTATAACAAGACGTTCTCTTTTGCCATTGCCAAAAATGACATTATCTTGCATGTTATTATCTGTAATTTTCCACGAAGTTCAATTCCACGTAACGTAGGCATCACGAGCGATGGAAAGTCTTCCGTTAACTTATAAATCTCAAGCATGAAGGAAGGCAAAACTGATATGTTCTTGAGCTCAACCTAAACATTCCCTTCATGTATTTTAAAAAAAAAAAAAAAAAAAACGCAAGTAGATCCACCCAATACACAAACATGATTACTTGAGAACGAGGACAAATTTGGTGTCGTGATTTGAACAATTAACTAATTTTGGATGTAAAACTGACCCATTTGATTGTCAAGGAATATAACTTTCTTATCTTATGCGTTGTTCGGCCACGTCCTGGAGTCCTACCAACAATTTTTTTTTTTTTCTTTTCTTGATTTCAAAGTTACGTTTATAAAATCGTTCCATATCTTCGGCAATCCTCTTGAATAAAGAATGCTTCTCTAGTAATAATATTTTTATTTTCAAGTTCTCAAACTATGATTTCTTTAAATTTTGTATTTCATCTGTATATCCTCTCACCCTCTTCAATTCCATATCATTAGTATCCGTTTCAGCTTACAACCCTTTAATTGTATCTTTCAACGTCAATTTGTCAAAAGGTGCACATCATTGGAAACAATAATTACAATTAAGAATGCACAAAAAATACAAAAAAAAAAAAAAAACTCGCAAAATTACCTCGGGATTTTCGAGTCGTCCATTTCCAGAAAATGTAAATGCGCCGCAAGAGTAATTGGCTGAATACTGATGTTGTGTTTGGGAGAAAGGAAAAGGTGGGTGGGGAAGAGAAAAGGTGGCTGACAATTTTGGAATATTTGTGATTGAGAAGTAAATTTACTGTTTACAGGGAGAGAGGAAAGCTTTTTTTTTTTTTTTTTTTTGTTTTTCTCCCGATCCCACAAGTATGGAATCTTCCGGATATAGAAGGGCAACTTCTTGTCCCTTTAAAATGTTCTGCAAGGACATTGTTGTCCCTAACAACTTTTGATAATTACAACTATGCCATGGCTCTTGATCGATTTGAAAATTCATGATAACACTTTTTTAGAGATTTTTATTTTAATTTTTTAATAAATCTCAAATATATTTTTTTAAACTCAATACTCTTTATTCACATGAAATTTTTAAAATTTTTTATTATTTTAATTACTTATTTTTTAACAAATTATCGTATAATTTTATTAAAATATCATATATAATTTATCAAACATTATGCGTTTAAATTTTATATAAATTATAAATATTTTTAAATAATATATTTATATTTATTTTTTTATTGTAAAAGATAAAATTAATATTGCAATGCATATATTTTTTATTTTATACTCTTTTTAGTAAAAAATTTATAATTTTTTTCTTTGCATTGTTTATTTTAATATAAAAAATAAAAAATGTTCTACTTTTCTACCTTTCATTCCTTTTTTTTTTTTTCTGTTTCCCTAAATTTTCATCCAAACACCGTGTATGGATAAAGCCGAAGAAAAAAGTTGCTTCTTAAAAAAAAAAAAAAAAGGCGCCGTCCAAAAAACATTCTTTTCTGAGTGCATTAGGCAGAATAGGATCTTTCAGATTACGATGCTAATAATAATTAATTAATAAATAAATAAATAAAATAAAAAACAGAGAGAGAGAGAGAGAGAGAGAGAGAGCAAAAAAAGAATCTTCCAGATTACGCGCTTCACACGTAAAAGGCCGGTCGACTAAGCCTCTTCCAGGCTATGCGACAGGCTTCCAGAGTGGAACCGAACAATCCGTCGGGAAAATATCCGAGACCCTGCGTCCATAAATACCGGTAGCGGGGGCACGCGCCAGCAAACCGCTAAAGTATTCGAATTTACGATCAATTCATCGGAGGCTCTTGAAAACCCCCAAGAATCCAGAAGGTAAATCGGAGACAGATCCGATCGCCATGTGTTTGGTGTTCGTGTGCGACGAGGACGAGAGGGTGATAGCAAGGCAGCCTGCTTCTGGGGCCTGTCCCTACTGTGGAGGCACGGTGCAGGCCATGGATATAGAGAGCCAGTGGCGCTTCTGCTTCTTGCCCTTCTACTTCAAGACCAAGAGGAAGTATTACTGCTCCGTTTGCGCCAGGCGTCTTGTTCTCCAATATTAGTATTATTCTATTATATGATCTCAGGCTTATTGCAGACATGATTATTGCAATAGCTATCACTTTCGTCCTTCTTTTTTTTTCTTTTTTCCCCTTTTGCTTAGGTTGTTCTATTTTTCCACCCCGCCCCCCCCCTTTTTTTTCTTCTTCTTTTCCCGTACATGATAGATATTCCAGACGGTAAGATAGGCTGCGGGGATCCGTTTTCCTTTTAGCGTTATGGTTACTTTTGTTGTAACGGCGATGAGAATAATTGACGGAAAAAGAAGGAAACTCCCCCCCCCTTTGTTTTTTATAAAAAAAACATATTATTGCGCGACAATTGCAAAACGGAAAATAGCATAAAAAATGCTCCGGTCCGAACGAGAGAGCACACAACGTTAGAGAGACGAGAAAGGCTCCTGAGGTCCAATATCGTAGAAGGAAATGGTCAACGCAGCAGATGCAAGAAGAACAGCGGATGGAAATCATGGCCACCAAAAAGGGCCTTCGAATTGAATTAAGGATAAAATGGGGATAATAAGAAGTGGATCACTGTTCGTTGCTTGAGATGCAATTGGCCCAATCCAATCCAATCCAATTGGATGCAGCTCGGCTGTTTACGGATTTATTTATTTTAACTTGAGGGACTCGAAGAGAGGAGACGTTGGGCTGATTGCTCGGGTCATTTTATGCGAAAATAGACGAGCTGCAATTACCAAAAGGAAAAAACAAATTCATAGGTCTCGTGCTCTCGGGCTTCCGATATTGAACGGTTAGATCTATGGATCTGAATCCTGAGAGCCAATAAGGAAAAAAGAGAGAGGGAGAGGGAGAGGGAGAGGGGGAGAGAGAGAAGGGTCCGTTTCACTGCCCAGCCTTCAGTACGCGTCGAGTTATAGCCGATTCATTCAAATTTCGTGTGATTCACTCTCTTCGCTTCCGGTCGGTTTAAGGTTCGTTTCCTCCCCTCCATCTCTTGTCTTTGTTGCAGCGATCTCTTTGGATGCCGCGAGAAAGTGATCGAAACATGCTTCTATTTCTTTCCTTCACTTGACTTTCTCGGCATCCAAACAGATTAAAGTTACTGTATTGTTTTGATTTCTGATCCGATTTGGAGACATTGAAAAAGGAAAAAAACAAAAAAAAAAAAAAAAAGAAAACCTGAATTCTATGGTTAATTCAGTTCTCGCACAACAATTCATCGAGGTGAAAAAAACAAACAAACGGCTACGCTGGATTGTACATTAATTTGCGTCTAGATTCGTGCTCTAAAGTGGATCTGGTCTGAGTTGCCAAGGGAGACTTGTAGTGCCAAGTATAATTCTACTTGAGGTCATGATTGTGGAGGCATTCAATGATGTTGTCTTTTTTAACGTAAACGAAAGTAGAAGGAAGCTGTGATGAGAATCAAATTGTGGATTTTATGTCAAAAGCTGTTTAATTGTTTTTCTTTTTTTTCTATTGAGCGAGTCGGTTGTTTTATCTGAATTGAGTATGAATTTATTCCATTATCAGAAAACCAATAGGAGATGGAGAAATCTTGTACACTGCTTGTTCACTTTGACAAAGGAGCACAAGCAATGGCAAATGAAATTAAAGAAGCTCTTGAAGGCAACGATGATGGAGCTAAAATTGATGCCATGAAGAAGGCGATCAGTCTTTTGCTAAATGGTGAAACCCTGCCTCAGCTTTTCATTACAATTGTGAGATACGTGTTGCCTTCTGAGGACCACACGGTCCAAAAACTCCTGCTTCTGTATTTGGAGATTATTGACAAAACCGATTCCAAGGGCAAGGTCTTGCCAGAAATGATCTTGATATGCCAAAACTTGAGGAACAATCTTCAGCATCCAAATGAATACATTCGAGGTGTGACGTTGAGATTTCTTTGCCGCTTGAATGAGACAGATATTATTGAGCCGTTGATCCCTTCAGTTTTGCAAAATCTGGAGCATCGACATCCTTTCATCAGGAGGAATGCTATTTTAGCTGTGATGTCTATATATAAGCTTCCCCAGGGTGAGCAGCTTTTGGTTGATGCGCCTGAAATGATTGAGAAGGTTCTTTCAACGGAGCATGATCAATCGGCTAAAAGGAATGCCTTTCTTATGCTCTTTAATTGTGCCCAGGATCGAGCCATTAATTACCTCCTGGCCCATGTCGATAGAATCTCTGATTGGGGTGAATTGCTTCAGATGGTTGTGTTGGAGTTGATTCGGAAGGTTTGCAAAACAAATCGTGGGGAGAAGGGGAAGTACATTAAGATCATTATATCTTTGTTGAATGCCCCCTCCAGTGCAGTTATTTACGAATGTGCTGGCACACTTGTTTCTTTGTCATCTGCACCAACTGCAATTAGAGCTGCTGCCAATACCTATTGCCAGCTTCTTCTTTCTCAGAGTGATAACAATGTGAAGCTAATTGTTCTTGACAGGCTGATTGAGCTTAAGTCTTCTCATAGGGATATTATGGTTGATATGGTTATGGACGTTCTTAGGGCATTATCCAGCCCAAACCTTGACATTCGGAGGAAGACGCTTGATATTGTTCTTGATTTGATCACCCCACGGAACATCAATGAGGTTGTTCTGATGTTGAAGAAGGAAGTTG
Source organism: Bruguiera parviflora (assembly GCA_019804595.1). Classification (NCBI taxonomy): domain Eukaryota; kingdom Viridiplantae; phylum Streptophyta; class Magnoliopsida; order Malpighiales; family Rhizophoraceae; genus Bruguiera; species Bruguiera parviflora. The sequence goes on along the minus strand of CM034045.1, from coordinate 8,631,773 downwards.
TTAAGACCCAAGGAGGAGAGCTTGAGAAGAATGGTGAGTATAGACAAATGCTTATTCAGGCCATTCATTCTTGTGCTATTAAGTTCCCAGAGGTGGCAAACATAGTGGTTCATCTCTTAATGGATTTCCTGGGAGATAGCAATGTTGCTTCAGCTATTGATGTTGCTGTTTTTGTTAGAGAGATTATTGAAACGAATCCAAAACTAAGAGTTTCAATAATAACAAAGCTCTTGGACACTTTCTACCAGATGCGAGCTGCAAGGGTTTGCTCTTGTGCTCTTTGGATCATTGGAGAGTATTGCCTGTCCCTTTCTGAAGTTGAGAACGGCATAGCAACCATTAAGCAATGCCTTGGAGAGTTGCCATTTTACTCAGTTTCAGAAGAAGCAGAAGCTACTGATGCTTCAAAGACAACCCAACAAGTCACTTCCAATCATGTTTCTTCTAAAAGACCAGCCATTCTTGCTGATGGGACTTATGCGACACAGAGTGCTGCCTCTGAAACTGCCTTCTCTCCCCCTACTCTTGTTCATGGGTCACAGGCTTCTGGTAATTTAAGATCCCTTCTTCTCACTGGTGATTTTTTCCTTGGGGCAGTTGTGTCGTGTACTCTGGCAAAGCTCGTTCTGAGACTAGCAGTGGTGCAGCCTTCTAAGGTTGAAGTAAATAAGGCATCTACACAGGCTTTGTTGATTATGGCCTCTATGCTACAATTAGGACAATCTCCCATTACACCACACCCAATTGACAGTGATTCTTATGATAGGATTGTCCTGTGCATAAGATTACTCTGCAATACTGGTGATGATGTCAGGAAAATTTGGTTGCAGTCTTGTCGTCAAAGTTTTGTAAAGATGCTTGCAGAGAAACAGTTGAGGGAAACTGAGGAACTTAAGGCTAAGGCTCAGGTTTCTAATGCACAGCCGGATGATCTTATTGACTTCTACCATTTGAAGAGCAGGAAGGTAAAGGACCTTTATTTGGTTCGGACATTCATCTGTGGTTTTTCTGCCAGCTCAGCATTATTTGGCCTTTAGTCTCTCATGCTGTTGTCTAATTTGGTTTTTCCCTAGTTCAATACAAGAAGTTGGCAGTTTTATGTTGAAATATGTACTTCATGTCTTTAATTTTGTTGTCATTGTCATAAAACATGCCCTCTCGAGATGCTGGCCTTTTGCAATGCATGATTTGATTTTATATTGGTTGATGTCTCGAAATGCAGCTACTGTTTGATATTAAACATTAGAGGCTAGGTTAAGTTATGTGGTAAGGCCCTTCCTTCAACTTTTAAATCCATGGGCTTGCATGACTAAAACGATACTAAATGTAACATCGGCACAGACTCAGTCCAAGAAGGACAAAGTGCTTATATCAGTCATTAAGCTAAAAGGTTTATAATCAGTAACCCATTGAGTGGTCAAGGGATAAAAGAAGTTAATATGTACCAGTCAATGTTTATGCCACAATGGTTTACTTGTTTTAGTTGATCCATCTAGACGTCCATGTTTTATCCTCAATGGTTATTTTATACTGGTACTTGAATCTTTAGATATCCTGGGCTTCATATGGTTTCTTAGAACTTAGTAGCAGCTATGTATTGATTTTGGTTTCATAATTTCTGACCTATTCTAACTTCCAGGGTATGAGTCAGCTGGAGCTGGAAGATGAAGTTCAAGATGATTTGAAACGTGCGACTGGAGAGTTCATGAAGGATGGGAATGATGCAAATAAGCTTAATCGCATCCTTCAACTCACGGGATTTAGTGACCCTGTCTATGCCGAGGCATATGTGACAGTTCATCACTATGATATTGTGCTTGATGTTACTGTTATCAACCGGACAAAGGAAACTCTCCAGAACTTATGTTTGGAGTTGGCAACCATGGGCGACCTTAAACTTGTTGAGCGTCCACAGAATTATACACTAGCTCCAGAATCAAGCAAGCAAATAAAGGCCAACATCAAGGTGTCCTCAACTGAGACCGGTGTTATATTTGGGAACATTGTTTACGAGACATCAAATGTGCTTGAGAGGATGGTTGTTGTCCTTAATGACATCCACATTGATATCATGGACTATATTTCTCCTGCTGTTTGTACAGATGCAGCTTTTAGGACAATGTGGGCAGAGTTTGAATGGGAAAACAAGGTATGCCATTTTGACTTATTCCACCACGCCTTTTTTGTATTCATTTTTTCTGCACTTGATTCTTTGAATGACTTGAGGCTATTTAAATAACATTTCAAGGTATGATGCTAAAGGTGCATTTTGCTCATCTTCAGTATCAATGTTGAATTAGTAATACTTGGGCAGGGTGATAATTCAAAAACTTCTTAGCTACAAGGCTCTTGTAGATGGGGAACTTGACTTGGTTTTAATTGTATTATTTGGTGTATGTGCTTTGACAGATTAGCACTTTGTGCCCCTAGCCCTCTACAGTCCAATGCCTTCTTTTTCTGCTTTTGGTATCATTTTATCCATCCAGGTTTTGTGCTCAGTTGACCTATTTGTCCCTGAATGTTTATAAATGTTGTTTCAGGTTGCTGTTAACACAATAATTCAGGACGAGAAGGAATTCCTTGACCACATTATCAAATCAACCAATATGAAATGTCTAACTGCACCGTAAGTTACAAATATTATAACTACAGAGTGACTGATCAGATACTTGTCTTTGCAAAAAGTGCTTGGGATATTCATGTTTTCTGTCTTTCAGGGTATCATTTCCAGTGGCATTTAACTGAGTTTCTTCTCGGGCTGTTGAGTTTCAGGTCTGCGCTTGATGGTGAGTGTGGATTTCTCGCAGCTAACTTGTACGCTAAGAGTGTTTTTGGGGAGGATGCCCTGGTGAATGTAAGCATTGAGAAACAGGCAAATGCAAAGCTCAGCGGATACATTAGGATAAGGAGCAAGACACAGGGAATTGCTCTCAGTCTGGGGGATAAAATTACACTCCAGCAGAAGGGAGGCAGTTGATTTAGAATATTAGGCTTTATTGTCTCCCTTTGTTTCGGTATTTGTTCCAGTTATACGATCATCTTTTTGCGACTTTAGTCCCCCTCTTGCTTTTTAAGTTGCAAGGTTTTCTGAAACGACTTTCAAATTCTTGTGAGACATTGAAGGTACCTACAACCTGGTATCTGAGCTAAAAGCTTTTCTCGGGCAAATTCATCCATCGCACTCTTTACCCGAGGAATGAATTATTGTACTTGGAGCCATAATTCTACAGTTGCAGGTTGCTGAAATGTGGCCTGATTATGATTTTTACCTGTTAAAACAGGATTTGATCCTTAGTTTTTCCTGTAGCATTGAGTTCAATATTTCAATCTTATTTTGTAGTCGAGTATGTAACTGGAAAGAACTTTTTGGAATTATGATGATTTTAATGTGTCTGTACTTCTGTCGGTGACTTGAATGGTTCTGTTTGATTGAAGTCTTGAATGCCATCGTTTGCCCATTTATCACCCATGGCAAAGAATTACTACGTACACCCGGTTGCTGTTGAGATGTTTTTTCATAATTTTTTTCTATTTAGACTAACGCTAATTTGTCGTGGAGTGCACAATGTAACCAAAATAAAAAATAAAAAAAAAAAAAATAAATAAATATATATATATAAGGTGCAGCATATAAGTTTTCATTTAAATTATGACATATGCATCTAAAATGGTAAAGCAAACGTTTGGCAATTCATCAAGGGTTTTAGATTAGCAGGAATATTATTAAATTTAATTGACCAGAATTATTTAGTAAATAATGTTTAGTCAAAATTGTATGAATAGTGTAATTAATACAGACAATATATTATGTTCATCAGGCGCTTGAAATGCAAGAAGCTTTTATGTATGTCATTCATCATCAATTTAATAGCGTGTCAAATTCATGTATACTTGTTCAAAAAATGTATGAGCCCAAATATCCAAGCATGCCCATTAGAAGTTTAAAAAAATTTAGTTAAAGCAATCTTATCTTTTTGGTAAGCTTTACCGAATGTACATGTAGATTTGGTACTGGGTGCATGTTTGGTTGCGTAATTTAAAGGTTTTTTACAATATTTCAAAAAACTTTCTCACCAAAATTAAATGACAAATGAATAATAGCAACTACTATTCTAAGTACTTTATCTCTATTTGTAGTATCAAAAAAATATATATATAATTTACTAGGCTTGGAAGAGTCACACCCAAAAATATGCATTTGTGTCGTTTCCTTATCTATTGAAGTCAAATGCCATTTTGTTTTTTTTTTTTTTTTTTCTAGTGCTTAGCGTAATGTACCTGTTGCCTTTGACCCATTTATTGTTTTTATGGCAATGATTACACTTTACCTATATTGTGTATGGCATTCGTTAAACAAAGAAATACAATAGGTCTTGAAAAAAAAAAAAAAAACTTCTTCGTTCAAAAATTTATGTTTGAAAAAAAAATTAATAATAATAATCGAAACAATTAACTTACCATTAAGTTGCCCTTGGCATCGAGTTCTCCCTTTTATAAAATGAATCACAAAAACATCACATTAGTAACCACATTCTTTCTTATTGGTATTGATCTTTTGAATATATGCTTTCCCAACAGCCTTATCCTTCTCCCTGTTGTTGCATCTTGAACTCGATATTTTGTTAATACATAAATAGTTAAAATAATACTTGAATTTGACAAAAAATTGATTGATTGACAAAAATTAATATGTAAAAATATAAAATTTTTGAAAAAATTGATTGCAAAATATTTTTGGTTAAAAAAAAATTAATTTACAAACGATTGATTTATAATAAACAAATTAACAAAAAAAATTTAACAATAAGAATATTATAATTCAAAATTAATACTAAGGAAAATTTTATCCGATAAGCAATTGAAATCTAAGAGAGAGAGAGAGGGAGAGATTGATATTTAGAGAGAGAAAAAGAGAGAAAGAGATGTGAGGAGTTTTAGAAGAGGGGGTGGTATTTATAAGGCTTTTTCATAAAGAAAAAAAAATAATAATGCGTCCGTTTGTCCTCGCATCAGTCACAGTGATTGTTAGTTCAACTGTATATTTACTTTTTTTAGGAGCAAAAACTGTAATTAGATCCTCTGGCTGATTTTGGTCCAAACTGGAACTATCTGAACCAATTATGATTTCGAGACAATTTGATTTCGGTAGAGTCGTGGTCATGTCTAATAAGAAGAGGAAATGAAAGAGAAAAAAAAAAATCACAAATAACATGAAATAAGACAATATATTTTTGTATTAGAAATATAAATTCATTAATTAAAAGTTACAATGCAAGAATTTTGTAAATTATTTTAAAATGTATTAGAATACAATAAAATTTTATTTTTAATATATAACTAATTAGTAGCAATAGCATGACTTTGATTGTATTTCGTAACATTTATGATTAAAATGTCATGAATCCTAACATCTTTTTTAATAGAACTCTTACCTTTTGTGCTAGAGTAATTTGCAACATAATAATCAATTCGAAATGTTAAAAAAAAAACTATATTAAAGAATCTTTAAAAAGTTATACTACATTAAAAATAAGATATATAATGATTGAATATAAGATAAAATAAGATGACATTAAAAAGTAAAGAGAATGAGAAATTGAGAAAAGTAATAAATTTTTTCTTTAAATAAAGAGCCAACGATATCAAGGTGGGGAGATAGCTTTGGTCGTTAATGAATTATATTAGATTAACATTTAATTCTATTAATCTAAGAAATACCATACATAATTAACTAAGAAATATACAAATAATATAAACATTATGCTCTTATATAATAGAAATGATCTAATTTTATTCAACTATTAAAACTATATCTAATAAGATTTAATTAGTCTAAATTCTACTTGTACATGAATTAATTAATGAGTATAAAAATCATGTTCTTATATAGTAGTAAATATCTATTTTTACTTGATTACTGAAATTATATTAAATAAAATTTAAATAATTTAAATTCTACTTAAATATGAATTAACTAATAATTTAAATTAACCTTAACATCTTACTTAATTTTGATTCAATGAGACTCTTGTTCTTAGCATTTATTTCATCTTGAAAAATATTTCATACTTTAATGATGTCATGATGATATTATTTATTTGATCTTCATATTTGTAATATGTTAATTCAATTACTTTTTTATTAACCTGATTTCTCAAAAAATGAAAATAAGTATATATGTTTACTTATATTATGTATCATTGGATTTTTGACTAAGTTAATTATATAAATATAAATAGTAAATATTTTTATAAGGTTTCTAAATAGAACATAAATCTTACTCATTAAATTGAACAAGCAAATTGTTTGGCAAGCACTTGAAGTCATAACGATATAACTTACTTCATAAGTCAAAAGTGCAAAAAATTTCTTAAATGACCAAAAAAAAAAAAACAATAATTCTAGAATTAAACAATAACTATAAATACCTTTACAATTACCTATATTTTTACCCTAATCACTATCAAAATAACTTATAAGAGTATAATTTTTAAAAAAAAGAATAAAGTAAATCATTATAATTAGTGCTTTTTATATATCGCACAATCTTTTTAAAAACTTGTAAGTGAGATTATTAAGAAGACTTTAGAAACTTGTGAATTATACCAACTTTATAAGATATGTTATGCTTTATGTATGTAAGATATCTTAAGCTCCTATCAATTTGCTTTAGGTATGTGGAATCAATAAGAGCATTATTTCCTCTTTTAAACAATTTAGTACTAACTTTTACAATAGTTCTTATAAGATTTCAATAATGCATTCAAAACTTTTTTAACAGTTTAATAGTATGCCTCTTTTGATAGATAAAAATTCTATCATCTTGACTCATTTATATGTTAAGAAAATTGACATTAAGCTAAGCTTTGTTATTTTAAATTCATACATCATAAACCTTTTAAAGTGTATAATCATTCTAAAATTGTTGTCTTTAAAGACTAAGTCATCAATATGTAAATACATTAATAATATATCATTAGAATTATTAATTTTCACATATAAAATATGTTCAAAAGGACACTTTTGGACATTAGTCTTATGAAAGAAATAATTAATGTGCTTGTTCCATACTTTAGATTTTTTTCAAGTCATGTAAGGTATTTTTCAACTTATACACTTTATCTTCACTTTCTTTCTTTATAAAACCTAGTGATTGTTTAATAAAAACTTTCTCTTTAAGCAAACTATTAAGAAAAACTAACTTCACATCTATTTGATTGGTTTTTAATGGTTATATATAGCCAAAATAATTATAAGTTTAATAGTTTTCATTTAAGTGACAAAGGAAAACACTTTATAATAATCTTACCTTGGTTATTACTTAAATTTTTTTACTACCAAATTTACTTTATATTTCTCTACTTTGTTATCTAATTTCTTCTTAGTCTTAGAGACCTATTTCACATTAATAACCTCGTGACTTTATATGATATTAGCAAGTTCCTAAATATTATTCATCTTAATTTTTTATTTTTTTATTTATGACATTTACCTATTTGATATTTTGAATTACCTTTTCAAATAACATAAGTTCATAATATGCAAATATAACAAAATACATCAAATCTCCATTATCATTAATAGTATAATTAGGGATTACCTTATAGTCTTACAATCTAACTTATCATTTATAATTTCACATTAATCTTTCTTTTTCTTAGGAAGCTTATTGGTTGACCTAAAATCCACAAGTATATAAGACATTTAAATAGTAAAGTGGACATGAGTTTAAGTATTGATCCTATGAGGGAGAAACTCAAGTACCATATTATACAAATTCTCTATATTATTTAAATAAACTAATTAAAAAGATAGATACCTTATTACAAAATTAAAAGTCAATTCTAAAATATAAACTAAAAATCAATAAACAAAATTTCTAGGACCTAGATTTCATCAACTAAATACAATAATAAATTTAATATCTGGTTGTTAAATTTAAAACTTATTAACAACTTTTTTTAAACTCTCTAAAATATATGATAATTTCTTTCAAGACACAACAACTATATTCATATTGATCCTATATTTATTTTTGTGATTATAGAAATTAATATGACTTTATTAAGACTTATGGAATCCTTAATAATGATCACAAAGATATATATTTCTTTTTAAATTATACAACTTAGGTTTAATACTTTCATAAACTAGAATTAAATCGCTATTTCTACTTCATTGTTTAATACTTTAAATATGTAAATAATGGTCAATTACTCACATAAAAAAAATCAAAAGTATTAAATTAAATTAACTAAAAATATTCAAAATAATTGAAATATCAATTTGTTAATATAATTTAGTAACTATATTTTTACCTTACAATAAAAGATTTAGCCACTTATATTCATCAAAATACAAGAATAAATAGCTAAACATTTGCAAAACATATAGAAATAAATCATTAAATAGTGAGAAAGAAGAGAAAAAGGTAAGAAGATAGACAATCTTTAAGTATTGCACATTCATCTCTTATTTCTATATCTTCTAAATCCTTTAATTGTTGTTTTGTTCTCTCTTTCTTTACCACTCGGAACCCTTTTTTTCATTCTATGCTTTTCCTTTAATAAGTATATTTTTCAAAACCCTAAATTAGCTAATAAATGTACTCCACAAAATTAGCATTAATTTTATTTTTTAGGACTCTTAATTTAATATTGATTAATATCTAAATTCATAACACTAATTTTTAGTTAATTTTTAAATATCAAAATACCAAAATTTTGATTTGGACTATTTATGAAAATTATAATTCTATTTTAACTTTTTAAAAAGTTAAATAACACTTCAATCTGACGTCCGTAGTTCTAGTTATGACTCTAAATTTGAATAGTGTCTAAGTTGCCATAATAAGAATTTTTACCAAAATATGTGGTCTATTTTTTTTTTTCTCCTTAAACCTATTTAAAGTCTAATTTTTCACTTAAATATAAAAAAATAATAAAATAACAAAGAATAAATAAATAAAATTAAAATTCAAAAAATAAAAATAATTAACCTAAAAACTGAGAAAAATACTCAAATTGCAATATAAAATATGTGAAATAATTTTATACATCAATTGTTTTATAAAATTCTAAGTATTATAGGTGGAATTTTCTTATTTGTGTTAGGAATTATAACTTGAGATTTTTCTACCCTTAAAATAGTAATTGAAGATCTTTGTGAATCATTATACTCCTTAGCAGCAAATTTACAATACTTTAAACTTCTTTTTCATGCAATAAAATCATGTATTTCTTGTAAAATCATTAATGAAGAAAAAAAAACTTTTTATTATTATTTGATGGCACACTCGTCAGACCACAGGTATATGAGAGAATGAGTTGGAATAATTGCTCTGAACATCAATTCTTTGCTTTTATGAAAGGCAATCTATTTTGTCGTTTAGGAATGTAAGATTAGCAAAATTGATTAGCATAATATATCTTGGGCAACTCTGTCACCATGTTTCTTTACGTAAGCAATTTCAAACTACAAAAATTCAAATGATCAAAATGAATATGCTACAACGAAGATTTGTTTTCTACAATAACACTAAAACAAGTATAAATATCAATGGTGAAATTAATCTGAAATATTCAGTTTTTTATAAACAAAACTTGAAATAAGTAAACTTCTCTCATTAACTATGGTTTCATTTATTTGCTGAAAAATATTTTTCTATGTAAATTATTTTACAAGAAAAAATATTTTTGTTTTTTTCTAGTGTTTGGCTAAAATATAGAAATCTAGTAAAAAATATTTTTCTTTTTCTGATTTATAAGTTTTGGAAACTGTACGGTTAAAAAGAGTGTAGAAAGAGTATTGTGGACTGTGGCTTTTATATCCATAAATGGATTGTCATTATTGTTGTGAAATCAACGTCAGGAGAAGTGTTAAAAAGGGTGTCAATTAGCAGTTCCTTTGTCCACCAAAACTCCTCAAAAGAAGGTTTCAGATTGTTTCCTATTAAGAGGTTTTGTTGTCTTACGCAAAGCTGTTGGTTAGTTGTGATGACATATTTGAGTTTCTCTCGCGGGTTTCTCCAACTTCTCCTCCTCTGTCTCTCGCTCTCTTTTGTCACACACACACACACACACACACTCTCTCTTTAATGGTTTTGAGGTTAGGAGGGGTCGAAGGAAAGGTAACTGCTCTTCTTTATTAGTTAGAAAAAAGAACGAAATAAAAAGTATAAAATGAGCAAAAATTCCCCACCTTCTCCTCCTCTGTCTCTGTGACCTTTTCGGCTGCTTGTGGCTGGCAATAAATAGATCAGAGGTTGGCGGGTACGGAGACAGCTTCTGGCGAGATAGGCGCAATGAGCTATGGCGAGGTCTGTTATGTTCCCGCTCTTCTCAGATCAAATTCTCAATTTTAGTAATCTCAATAGTGTTACACACAATTAGCTATAAATTACGTTTTTATACAGTAATGAATATATAATTTTATTTAATTATTAAAATAATATCAAATAAAATTTAACCCTTTCGGGAAAGAACTAATTAAAAATCTAAATGAATTTCTAACGTAAATAATTGTGAAAAAGGACACTTAATCGAAACTGTTGAGCACTTTAGCTCATCCAATTCATACGATATGGTGACATTTTTCTAGTCGGTTAAATGTTGCTCGCCACCGTCTCTGCCTGCCATTTCTCGCTAGGCCCCCATTTCTATTAATCGTTACCATCTCTAAAAAGGCACAACAAAAAAAAAAAAAAAAAAAAAACAGAATTGCATGACTTCCCCTCATCCACGTCTCACAATCTGTTGTCTATTGGCAAATATTTCTGTTCATCGTGCCACGTGTGCGAGTTATGAATCACTACCACCAGCTTCCCAAAATTTTGGTCGGCGAAAGAGACGTCGGCGAGAGGACATACACATTTACTTCAACGAAGCTCAGCCTCCAGAAGTGTTCCTGCATGGATACACGTGCAAGCACAACAGACGCACGAAATGGAGATATATGGGGGGACCATGAGTGTCCACATAGACTAGTCGTCCCTTCTAAGGATAAGACCGTGAGATTAAAAACACAGACCAGATGGATTGAATCAAACAAGTCCTAGGCAAGCTGGCACCCATTGTTCCTCCCCAACCATCAAACGATAAACTGTCGTTTTTCTTTTTCTTTTTTTTTTGTTTTTTTTTTTTCCTCACAAAAAATGTAGAACAGCATGGCACGGTCCTAATTAATGCTTTCCAGGCGTCCGAAAGACCCCCCGATGTGTTTTCGATTTGTTTATATCTTCAGAGATTTCGATTTAAAAAAGCTGCGGGCACCTTTATTATTTATATGATCACTTTTAATAAATTTATAAATTAAAAATATTAAAATATATTATTAAATATAATTAAAGTAAAATTATATAAATAAATTAATATAAATTTAATTATAATTAAATACAAATATTATTAAGTTATATGATTATATTTTAATTATAATTAAACTTTTAATCAAATATTTAGAATTCGAGCAATTCCTGCAACTCGCCCAACGCAACGCGAAGATATATCGAGCGGTGAGCGGAAAGAAACAAACAGAAACAGGAAAAAAAAAAATTTAGATTGAAGAATGCACAGCTAATTTATTGATAAGTGCAAAGACTCCTTTTTCCACGAAATGGGACTATTTCGAATATTAAAAAAGAGAAAAGAAAAAAGAAAAAATAAAAATAAAAATTAAAAATAAAAAGGAAGGAAGGAAGAAAGAAAGAAAGAAAGAAAGAAAGACACACGTAAGAGGCTGTTATTTGCGATGCTGGAATTCCAGACCTGCGAGAGAGAAACAACTTTGGGACGCTCTCTTGAACTCGCTCCCCATCTGCGCTTTTGGTGATACGCCTAGTTTTTCGTGATCTTCTCGATGTCTCCGTGACGACGACGACGACGACGACGACGACGACGACTCGTCATCTGCTTCTTCTTCTTGGACTTCGATATCATCATCTTCTTCGTTCAAGGAGGCAAGAAGGGGCATGGATTTCGGGTTGTCGTGCCAACCGTAGAAAGATGACGACTTCCTCGACCGCTTGTTTGCCATCAGGAGTCTCCGCCTCTTGTTGAATGGGTTTTCTGGCTTTTCCAGATCCTTGGCACTGCCCCACGCCCAACTCACATCTGCTAGATTTGCAAATGACTTGGATTTCCCACAACAGTGATTCGATAATCCCCTCCTGCCACCACAGTTTTATTTTGTTTATTCATTTTTTTTAATCCATTTTAACCTTAAGCTTCTCCATCCCCAAACAAAACGAATTTGAACTCAGCGCATAAGACGAAAAGCTTGTCTACACCAATCATTTGATGATCGTGATGCCCCATAACAAAAACAGGGATTTTTAGCTCTTCAAATAAATGCAAAAAGCAATCATAATAATAATAATAACAATAAGATCCAGCCGCTGTTCAATTTCAACTATGACGGAACTGAAGCGAAAAGAAAGGAAAGGAAATTCAATGAATATCGTACGGTACCCATATATATTCTGGATTAACCAAAAAGAAAAAGAAAAAAAAAAAAAAAGAAACAGAACTCACTTGATCGGAAGAGAGTCTTCCAAGGAATCCAGAGAGCCCAGCCCTACGTTGGACGAAGAGACGACGCTGTCGTCCTCTTCCTCGTCGCTATCATCCGGAGCTCCGATTGACGATGAACTGCCCGACGAATCCTCGGTGCTACCCACCCCAAAATCCGACCCGATCCTCCTAGAGATCAGCATCTTCTTCTCCGCCTCCTCCTCTTCCAAGAAGAGGGAGGGCGGCGGCACCACCACCTGGTGCTCGTCGTGCGGCGGAACAACGTAAGGAGGCGGCGAAGAGACGTCGACACTGAAAGTGGGACTCACCAACACCTCCATTTTTTTTTTTTTTTGTGTTTAAACTAAAACCTTCTCCGAAACAAACTTGCTGGGCACCTCTCGCCTTTTACTTGACCGTTTTGCCCCTCTTTCTCTCCGCCCTGTCTGCTCCCTATAAAGTTTCCAGATAAGGTTTGCTGTCATCAATCGGCCGGTTCTTCAAGTCTCGACAGAGAGAGAGAGAGAGGGGGGGGGGAGGATTCGTTGAGAATGTTTGGGAGAGGCGTGCGCAGGATAAGAGGCCGAGATTGGTGAAGGTTAAGAAATGGAAGGGCTAGACAGAGAGAGAGATAGAGAGAGAGAGACAGGGAGACAGGGGAGACTAATTGTAATAGAATTAGACTTCTTATGCATTTATATTTATATTTATATTTATATTTATAATAAAGTTGTGAATAAATATACGCAAACGAGGAGACGGGCATATATATATATATTGGGAAATGCATGTATTGTAGAGGAACAGAAGACTTGCTAAATAAATATATATATATATATATAAATGTTTTCTAATGGTTTTTTTTTTGTTTGTTTTTGGAAATTTAAGGGTCCCGTCGCCCGGATGTTTAGGTTTTGACACCTTCGTACTGACGTGACGGAATCCTCCACCCCCAAAAATAAAAAATAAAAAATAAAAAAAACCATGGATAAAAGAATATGGATAGAGTTTTTACTTAAAATTGCGTCAGGCTGACATCCACGTTATATTAGCATTTAAAAATTATTATATTATTAAATTTAAATTTTTTATAACAATAAGTCATCAATTATCTTTTTAAACAAATTATCGCACATTTTATCGGTTCTTTTATAAATTAAAAAACCTAAATTATTTTTTCACAAAAAAAAAAAGAGAGAGAGAGAACTTTCGAAAGCGAAAAAACAAGCTTTCGCGAAAGCAAACGGGTATTTTTTTTATTTTTTTTAAAGTCTAATTGAATTAGAGAAAAAAAAATTTTAAGATCTAAAAACTCATATTTCTAATTTTATCTCTCTAAAAATCATATTTAGTGATTAGTAAATTATATTTAAGAGTTATCCTATAATTTTACTCTGACTTGATCTCGGTAATATTATAATTGTCAAAACAATTACATTTTTTGTTTTTTTTTTTTTTGTTATTACCGACATATTACAAGATAACTTTCTGTAATAAATTCGATTCATTTATTTTGCTAAAGGCAAACTATCTGCATGAGAATTAAATGACTCACAGAACATTATAGGATACCTCTTAACAAGCTTGGTTTGAGTTTTTTTAGGCTTAAATGAGAGTTAATTAGCAATTGCTTGAAGAGAATATTTGCTTGTTCACTCAAAAAACTCGGGAAATTTATATTTTTCATTTTCTTTTTTAAGGCACGACAATAAGTTGCACTTTTTATTTGTATGTGTACCTCATAATTGATAGAAATTAATTAATTTAGACGAAAATTGTGAAAAAACTCATCTACTACTTTATATTTTCTTTTTATCTGTGATCTAAAATTTTCTTTTATTAAAAATTAGATTAAGCACACCATATTTAGCACCCAATAACAAGACAAGACACACTTTTATTATTTTTTATATTTAATATGTTTTATCCTTATGTTTAATTTTTTTAATTAATTGACTTTAAAATTCAAACTTAATATTTCCAACCCTAAAAATGAGCTAATATTTGATTATGATAATAAATAGCATCATCAGTCAAATTTTCATAAAAAGAAAAAACATCAGAAATAGTTGTAAAAATGTGATTTTGAACAATATAAACAAACTACAATTCCGTTATATTTCTATGATTTTTTTTTTTTTTTTGCCTTTTATGAACAAGAGTAGGGTTTCATACTTTCTCTTATTCCAAGTACTAAGATTTTATAAGAAAATGAGAAATTAATAAAATTTATAATGTAAAATGTTATTAATTTCAAATTAAATAAATTTATAAATTGTAAAACTCTTTTATATTATTACAACGTGTACTTTTTTTAAGCATGATTTAACAAACTTGGTAACTTATTATATTATTTTGAATCATGTGACATTATAAAATTCATTTTATAAATATTTTTTTAATAATTTATTCAGTATCAATAACATAAAAATAGTAATTTGTTTCTATTAAAACTTTGAAAAATATATTTAATCACTATAATAAGATTAAATACTAATCTCGAATAAATATTTTAAGAATTTATATTAAAATCTTAATACAAATATATATGCATTTTATTAAAAAGACATAATTACTTTAAAATCAATATGTTATTTATTAAATATAATTTATAAAAATAATAAATATTAATTTATGTATGCAAGAGAGCACATATATTTCAACATTCATTAAAAAATATAATGTATTATTTGAATGGATTATGCTGGCAAAATCATTATATTCAGATACATCATACACGGAAAGTGTTACAATGCTGACAAAATAGGCATGATTTTTTTTTTTTTTAAAACGTCACCGATTCAAACCGACAATTTAACCGTGAATTTTGAACCTGTAAAACTAGTTTCGCGGTGGGATTAAATTGTAATTGGGTTGATTCTCCACAAAATCTCAGCTCAAACTAGAACTATCTAAACTAATTTTAATTGAATTCTAATTTCAAATCTGCTTAATTTTAATTTAGAAACCTTCTTCATTAAGTTTTCTCATATAAATCAAATTCAAACTGTGACATTTTTAATATCACTGTTGGTCTTGAAGCAAAACATCAATCGCCTGGACCACCGATTTTGTATATTCTATCTGTTTGTATTTTATCATTGAAACGACAATTTTAATTAGCTTGGGGAAGAGCTTGTCCAACCTAGACACTAAAAATTGTTTAATTTTACCAAGAAAAAACCCTCATTTACGCTCAAATTTGTTTGAAGTTTAATTAAAGGCCAAAGGCATACATGGCCACCACTTGGACCCTCAAAACGTAATCGGATTTCATGGATTTTGTTTTTCTTGTTGGCAGACATTGTTATCTAGGTTTGATTAACGAGCGACAATAAAAAATTCGAATTAATTAGCTGGCCTTGGATGACATTAATGGTGGCTGTACTCTTTTTTGTTTGCGGGCCACTGTGATCTTATCTCCTTAGATAATCTAATAAATTAATGACTTGACTACATATCTTTTTATGGACTCATTCGAACCCAAAATTATTTTGTATTTTTAAAGAAATTTATAATATACAAATAATATTTATTGTGTCGTTATAAAATTCTCTTATATTATGTAAAATATTATTTATATAGCATAAAATGTTTTTTTATACGATATAAAATTTTATTATGTTTAGAATAAATTCATAAAGTTTACGTTCAAAAATGATTTCCCATAAATTATGAATACGGCTTACAATCTTTGGGGCTTGAAAAATGCCATCGTGACAGCGATTTTTCATTATCGACGGCGCCCTACTCGAAATCCAGGCCACTAGTTTGCACGTACGATCCTCTCTCTCTTCCCCTCGTCTCCCGATTAGATCGCGCTTGCAAATCAGGTCGTCGGCAGATTTCAGAATATTGTCTTCAATTAATGCTAATTTCTCAAAAACCCGTCAATTTCATACGTGGATTCACTCTATTACTTCATTAATTAGATAACTTGCACAAACACTTCGATAGAATTAGACAAATTTCGTGAAGCTAAATAGCATTATTCTACTGCCCTCTTTTTATTTTTTATTTTTTTTTTATTTTTTTAAGAAACTTTACATGAACACAGACTCAAATTCCTACATGACTCTATACTAATAGGTGATTATATATTTTTAGTTTCTATATATAATTACAATTAATGACTAAACCATCCATACAATACCCTCTTTTTTTTTTTCGTTAAGATACGAGGACAATAGTAAAGTAAATCTTTGGATGCTTAATTTTAGGGAAAACACCCGTTAAACCCAGAAGTGTTGAATACATGTAGATATTATTAATAAAATAATATATTTTCTTTATTTTTTTCTTCCTTTATTAACTTACTTTTTTTTATTTTATTATGATGACATTTGTATTATTTCGTTAATATCTAATTGTACTTATCACTTCGTCGGTATATTCGCATCCTAAACTTAATGACCATACTTATCGAATTTTTTAATTGCTAAGTCAAACCTAATTCGGAACTATATCTAATAAGCTTGCGGCCAGGAACTAGCGAGAGTGATGTTAGGCCTACACAGTTAAAAAAAAAAAAAAAATTTAAAATTTTGAGGTCTAAATTTCTTACCGAAATATGACAGGACGTCCTAAAGAATAAAATAAAAACATAACAAGAACGTATAAAAAAGATGTCAAAAACGTGTAATAACAACGATAATATACATAAAACATGATAAAATGTGTAATATAAGACGTCAAAGAAAGACAAAAATTATGGCATTAAGTGAATTCAATATTTTTACTTATTGTTATGATCCTTTGATGTAGTTTTAAAATCTAATTGCACACAATTATCGGTTTGTTGTACATTTTGTCTTATTTCTTACAAGTATTGTTATGTTTTAATAAAAAATTTTAAAATTTAAAATTTAATTTATTATTATTATTATTTTTTATTGCATGAAGCCCGAAATAACGTCATGCTAGAGGACGTTAACATGAAGTTACCCTAACCGGTCTCTAATTAGATACTCTCGCTAGCTAAAAATACCAAAAAAAATGACCTCAAGATATATTGGAGTTTTCTTTTGGGTTTAATAAAACATTAGAAGGATCAAAACAAACAACACGTGGATATTCTCCACTCCATTAGTTGCGGCCGGCAACAGATGCCTCATCCTAGGAAGCCAATCCGCCAATGAGCAGTCCAATTAAACTTGGCATTCTATTTTACTTGATTGATCGCCGGATTAGTTAAATTATGGCTGCAATATATTCACTTTTTACATACTGTCAATTAGTATTTGATTCATATAATAGGTAAGTTTATCATATTTATTTTTTTTAAAAAATATATATATATTTTGTATTTTATCTAAATAGAAAAAAGTAAAAAGATAGTTAAATTATTAGTATTTCTTTACAAAAAAAAATTAATAATTTTTAAAATAAAAATAAAAAAAATAAAATTATAAGTAATTTTTAAGAAAAATAAATTTTAAAATATTTTTTTCTCTAAACAAAGGAATTTATGATATTTTTTCTTTTTAGAAATCATTTTTTTCCTTAATTATGAGTATTTACATTTTATAAAATTTAAATATGTGTGAATACTTTTAATATGAAGTAAATAAATTATAATATATATCAGCTCATAATTAAAAAAATTGAGTAAAAGAGATATATGAAATCCTAACTTTATCAAAATATTAAGAAAAATTATAAAACAACTACTAAATTAATATTAAATATTATAAATTATTTAAATTTATTAAAAAATTAAAATTAAAATTAAAATATTTAAATATTTTAAAAATTAACTAAATATCGCTAATGAGTAAAATTATTAAAGTGATAAAAGGAGAACAACTAAACTTTTTCTCAATTTTAATAATATATTTATACTAATATTAAAGTCAGATAATAAATAGGTTAATTATATTTATTAAAAAATATATTTTAATTTAGGTTTTATTCAAATGAGAAAAATAAAAATAACTTAAATTATGATTATTTTTTTCTTTTAACAAAATAAATTTGAAAGTAATTTTTAATAAAAAAAAGGAGAAAAGTAAAAAAAAAAATTAAATTATTAGTATTTTTTAAAGCAAGTTTAGAAATCTCTTTTCTTTCTAAAAAAGAAAAAAAGGAAAATTTAAATGTTTTTTTTTAAAGATTATTTTTCTTTACTTTTTTTTATATAAATTTTAGATATATATAAAAAATTATTAATGAATTTGAGATAATTGTTATATATATATATATATATATGATTGTAATTAAATAAATAAATAAAACTAAATGCATGTTGACATCTTAATTTTATAAAAATATTAAAAAATATATTATAAATTAACTATTGAATTAATATTAAATATTATAATTTGTAAAAGTCTATTAAGAAAAAGTAAAACTAAACCTTATAAGTATTATGCAAATAATTATTCTTCTTTTATTAGGTTGTTAATTTTGTTTATGTGATAACATTTATTTAATTTTAAGACTTTTTTATATACTTCTATAATTTTTAATATTTAACATTAATTTAATAATTAGCTTTTACCTTTTCTTAATATTTAAATAGAAATAGGATTTTAATGTTCTAAAAAAAAGAAATATAATTTTAACATATATAAAGTATTTTTTATACATAATAAAAGCAAATATATTTGACATATATTATTATTATTTTACTTTCTTTTAACTATATTTTTTAATTTCAATATAAAATTTTTTACTTAGTAACTTTATTTTAAAATTAGAGTCTTTAGTTGATTAAAAAAATATTATTAATTAAAATTTTTATTATAATTTCATTATAATTGATTAATTTTCTTTTAAAAAATTATTGATATAATTACATATATACATTATATAATTATTTCATTAGGTTTTAATAGTTTTAAGTGTCCAATTAATTGAGGAATAAATAATAAAGTTCAAAATTTTCAAATTGAATATGATTATGGACAAGATATGATATATTAATAATTTTGTTAGACATAATAATTTCAAAATATTTGGAATGATTTTTTTCATCAATTAAATTCTTATCCAAATAAATTAAAAAAATATATTTTTGTGAGAAAAAGTAGTTTAACCAAGATTCAACATAGAATCCATGTAAAGAGTAACCTAATGTAAGTATATATGGTCAAAAGTGAAAGAAAATTAAAATATATTTTTTTACTATTTTGTCAATTTTATTTATATGATAATATTTATTTAATATTAATTTAATAACAGATTTATAATTTTTATTAATATTTTAATAAAACTAAAATTTTGATATATATCTAATTTATTTAATTACAATTTAATATGTATTATAACTTATTAAATTCATATCAATAATTTTTATACAAATTTGTGTAACAAAAATATTTATAATTTTAAAAATATCAATAATCTCTAAAAATAGAAAAAATGATTTTAAATTTCTTTTTATGTTTTTTAGAGAAAAAAAAAGTCATACATAATAACAAATTTAAGTATCAAAATGAATATGGGGATAAGTCTTAGTAAGTTTTAAATATTTGAAATTTTTTCAATTAAGTATTAAATTTTTAAAAATTTTAAATTAGTTTTAAATTTTTAATTTTTATTCTATAGGAGTTTTTTATGAATAAGAATTGATAAAATTGATAGATATATAGATTAATTTAGTAAAGATCATAGTGAAAAAACACTCAAAATATATCTTAAAAAATATATTCATATGCACAACTTGTTATCTAAAAGGAAAATTTAGATAGACTCAAAAGTAGTGAATTCAAGTAAATAAAATTAATTTTTATTTATATATAAGATATTTTATATTACATTAATATTTTATATCAAGTATAAGAGGTTTTATATATAATATAAAAATTAATTATGTCCAATTTAATTTACTATTTTTAATCCAACTAACCAAACTATTCGCTAAATTCATTCCTTTTTTCTATGAATAAAAAGACTAAATTTTCCTTATTCACGCGAAAAGAATTTTGAAAATTTACTTTTAATATGTGAGAAAAATGAGGAAAACTTTGTGAAGTGCGCTAGTAGATGTGTTTTTGTGTTCTTAGGACGAATTTTTGGTATTTCTTATTAGTCTTCCTTAAATTAAATTATGTATTTAATATTTTGATTAATTGTTATTTAAAAAATTAATCTAAAATAAAAATTAATAATTTAAATTTTTAATTATACAAATCTTTAAAAATTTAGGACTCTCAAAAAATTTATGCCAACGAAACTGATACGTGATGTTATAAACTCAAACGCTATTTCGCAATGCACAAAGTGAAGCTTATCATTCATGTCCTGTCCAATCCAAGGCAACTTACGTCTATTGTACATCCGTTCTACACACATCATCGTTCGTCATTCATGTTGCCAACAACCTCATCTTCTTTATCATCAATATATATATATATATATATATATATATATATATATATATATATATATTTTTTTTTTTTTCCCCATAATGTTAAACTTGATTATTGATAACTGGGACTGCAAGCGACTCACAAATTGATCTTATTCAGGCTCAAATTAGTAAGAGAATACACAAACTTGAGGTAAGTTTGATTCGAGTTTCAATTTTCGAGTTGGAGCTCAATTTGATAAAATTGATTGAATTTGGGCTCAACTCCTTTCAAAAAATTTTCATTATTTTAAAATTGAATTTAGTCAAATCTCGACATTGAGTTTGGTTTAGTAATAAACTCCACTTGATACATTTAAACAAAAAAGCAGAGAAAAAAAAATTAGAATTGAAGAGAGCAACCATTAAGCAGATTAGAATTGAAACAAAGAAAAAAAAAAGGGAGAAAAAAGAAATAGAGCATGTAGCAGTCTAAATTATCGGGCTGAAAGGGTAAAATGGGAAATAAAGCAGGTTTCAACATTGAAGAGCTTATATCCAAAGAGCATTAACAGCGCATTGGATCGACAAGTGAAAATGAAAACGGCGAAACAAAAGCAATGGCAATGAACAAAAGCATTTTATAAAACCAACAAAACTAATCATTTTGCTCGAACCACGGGTCGTAATTTCAACGGTGTTATATAAAAACGCCGTAACAAAAGCAAAGAGAAAAAGAAAAGACGAAAATAAAGCAAGAAAAGAAAGCAAAATTAGGGTTGTGGCTGTTGCAAATAAGGCGCAAAGCCATTTATGAGGGAAAAATGATCTCAAGAATGACGGATTGGTGGAGCGTCTATGACCTCGGGAGCTGCCATGGCGGAGGGAAAAGACGACTCTGTAGCCTCGCGAATGTTTGCGCAGAGGATGTGTGATCTGTTACAACATTTGATTAATACCAGAAAATAATAATAATATATATATAGAGTTGTCATTGATTATTTAATTAAAAGAAAATAAGAAGACACAAAATTTATACATAAAATAAGCATTAACTTATTATAATAGTTACTTGTAATTATAATTACTTGTAATTATTATTATCATCAATATATATATATATATATTAAATTTAATTTAATTTAAATTTTTTTGGGTCACAATATAGTCAGAACATTGTAACAGTCGAAGCGTAGGGTAGGAAGTCAGAACATTGCCTGCCTTCTATGGAAATTTATTATTATTTTTAATTATATTAGTTAAAAATTTATTATTTTTAATTTTACACATTAAGAAATTTATTATGTTATAAATTATATAATAAATAATTATTTTTATTTTCATAAATGTCTTGTCTCTTTTCTTAAAATTATAATTGATACCTTCGAAATAAAAAATTTAGATTCTTAACAATAGAAATCTATAAATATAATAAAATTTTCTCATTTCTATCTCTATGTTTTTTTTTTACTTTATATTAAATTATTTTCTTAATTAATAAAAAAAATTAAACAATCTATTATTTTAAAATAAAATTTATATATTTGTAAAAATATAGATAATTGATGAAATTAACATTTTAATAATAATTGATAAGAAGGTTTAGATAATTAGTGGAATTGTAAGATTCTTCTGAAGAGAGTTTAAGAGATTATTGAGAAAGTTAAAAAAGTTATTAAGTAATTAATTAAGGTATTATTATTAAAGGTGAGTTGGTTATATATTAATTGTTAACTATTGTTGTAGATAAAAAGTTTTTCAGGGTTATTTTTTCCTATTAGCTCTTTTTAAGGGAGTTTATAAACAAATAAGTCTAAAAAAATTTTACTAAATACCTAATATCTTATTTTTTTCTTAAAATTGAAAAGTAATAACATCCATTTAATAGTAAAAATAAACACCTTTGAATAATGTTTATATTCCAAATCTATAGTTTTGATTTCATTTATAAAGATCAAACCCTATTTGTTCTTAAAACCATAACATAAAACTAGTCCTCTCCTTTATTGTAGAAAATGTTAGGAGAAGAATGGCATAATTAATCAAATATTAAAAATGTTTCTCATTTGAATCATGAGGAGGTAAATGAATAATAGATAAGACAATAAACTAATCACACAAGAAAATACAAAGATGTTGAAAACCCCTTTAATTAAAGAGACTAAAAATCACAAGGTACTAAAATTTGCTAGTTGGATCCATTATAATTAACAACTAAGTATATAAGAGGTATATAACCTAAATAAAATCAAGCAAATCGAACTAGTTTAATTTACATTAAATAAGAAGGTAATGAGTTAACTCTAAATAAACTACTCATTTTTAGAATTAACAACTCAACAAATAATTCTCAAAACAATGATTTAACCATGCAAAGCGAACTTTCAGATGTTTCTTACCAACTTGCAAATTTTTGGCTTAATTAAACTACATGGATGTTCAATAACATGATTGATCAAATTTATTACAGAGAAGATCATAAATTATTATTAGAAAATAAAAGTCTCAATTTTAAGGATAAAACCTATATTAGCAAAAATCCAAAGTATAAGCCAATTGTTTATAATAAAAATATAGGGTCAACTTACCAAAAATTAGCCTAATTAGACTACAAATCACCTTCCTGTAGTAAGATTGATAAAAATTGTATACATAAATTCTCCTAAAATGAAGAACTTAAGATGGAAGCCAAAATCTATATTTATAGTGAACCAAACCAAATCTTCACCATTCAAAGTAAAAAACAAGATGTCCACTAACAACTTTTCAAATTTTAACTCGATTTGAGCATATTTCGTCTTTTGATAGTGAGATTAAAAGTTATTACCTTAATCTGGAAAAATTTCCAACAACTCACTTTTCTCTCTTTTCTCTTCTTTCTTAATTGCTCGCAATGTTTCACTCTTATTAGTTTTTCTAGTAGATAAAGTGAGTTCACTAAAGTGTTTTATGCTATAAGGTAAAACAATCTTTAATAGGCTACACTAAACATAATACAACTTTGGCTTTTCCACTTAAAAAGAGACTTAAGACACAACAATTTTACCTTTCTTGACTATATGGAGGTATTAGCCATTATGACCATTGAACAACATAACTCAAACTTCTCTATAAAAACATAATGTAAAAAGTAGTCATCTTAAAGCCTTACTCTTTTATAACAAACTCAAATTTCTTATACCATTTGTTTCAAGGTTTGTTTTAAACTATATAACGTTTCCTTTAACTTGTATACATTGCCTTCTTTTTTTTTATTTCACTTTAAAACTCTGTGGTTGCTTCATATATATTTTTTCTTGCAAGTCACCATGGAAAAAAAACTATTTTCACATCCATTTACTTAACCTATAAGTTCTAGCTTACAACCAAACTTAACAAAATTTGGATGAAAGATATTTTCAACACTAGTAAGAAGGTATCTTTAAAATCAATGCCCTGTTTTTTATGCCAAACCTTGGCAACCAATTAAGTTTATATTATGGATACGAGAAATTTTCTAGTTGCATCAACTTGTAAACTTACCAATTTTTTAAAGCCTTTGTAGCCTTTAACAACTTCATTAATTTATAAGTTTAGTTGTCATGCAATTATTTCATTTTATTAGTTATAACATCAATTAAGTATTAATTATGCTTACATTTAATCATTTATTCATAACATTGATTCTCCCCCTTTAATTAATATCATATATGGATGTAAAGAGCACCAAGTAAAAAGTATTAAGATTTTATTGGACCTTAATGGTTGAAATGGAGATAAAGTTGTAAATAGGTGAACTTTTATAGGGGCATCAATAACACCATCATCTTGTATATCGCCCTAATCCTAATGAACATTCTCATTATTATGTTCTTGAATGTCACCTTTAACACAAACTAGATCAACTAAAAGTGTTTAATGAACTAGTTTAATATCAACTAAGTTCTCAATGTGTTCAATAGTTATTTCTTAAAAGAACACAACATATTTGCTCCTAACAAGTTTTTTCTTGACTAGATTATATAATTGGTACTTAAAGTAATCTACATTATAACAAAAAAGATACATTATAAAGTTTTTACATCTAAATTTAATCATTCATCTTTAAAGACATGAATAAAAGACTTATAGCAAAAAATCATAGATGTTTATAAAAGACTTCCTTATGAAACCAAAATTTTTTTATAACATTATTGTGTACAAAAATACTAAGAGATAAATAAGTTACATATGTTATTGTATTTAAAACTTCAACTAAAAAGGATTTAGGTAGCTTCAAATCTAAGAGTATACATATGTCATGGAAGGTGTCCTTTAATGCCTAAAGTTATATGCTTGACAATACTCATTGAATGGACCATTATATTCACTATTATTATTTGTATGGACACATTTTAACTTCTTTCCTTTCTGCCTCTCAAATAAAGCATAAAATTGTTTGAAAACAACAAAGACCTAATTCTTATCTTTAAAGTATAAATTTAAAGCTTTTCAATTTATATGCAATAAAAGTCATAAAATAAAAAAAATTATCAAATGTGTATTACTTTAAAGCACCACAAACATTAGAATACACTAACTTTAACAACTCTAATTTTTCCTAAAAGGAGGGTGACTCTTAAATGTAACTTTGTTTCATTTTTTAGCCGAATAATGAGGATATTTCTTTAAAACTATATTCTTTATTCCTAAAAATAAGTTCTTTTTTATCAAACTATTCATCACCTTCTTATTTATATCACAAAGTCATTTATGTCATAATTTAGTGGAATTCTTATTCTTTACTACATTTATAGTATCTTTGAAAATAAAGACTTGCATAAAATATAAATTAGAGCATTTCTAACTTTAAGTTACACCTCATAGTTTCTAACAAGCTTCCATTAACCATTATTGAAGGTAATGTAGAAACTTTCATCATTGAGATTCTTAATTGTAATCAAATTCAAACAAATATATGAAAAATTTCCAACATTTCTTAATCTTTGTCATGCTTTACTACTAATCTTCAAGTAGACACCACCTATACTAATGATATGTGATAAGCCATTATTACCCAACTTCAACACTCTATGATCACCAAGTGTACATGGTGTGAAAAACTTCTTTTATGAAATAACATATAGAATAAAACCATTATTTATCACCAAAATAGTCTCATAAGATATTAAATTGATCAAATATTCATCACAAGCAATAATGAGCAACATAATCACTAGTATCATTTTTCTCCTTATGCTTATCATTACCATCTTTATTTTCTTTCTTTATCTTGTAGCAATTCTTCTAAATTTGACTTACCTTTCCATAATAGTGGCACTAGACATTTTTGCACCTTGATCTTGGCTTGCTTTGGCTTTTGCTTTTACTCTCTTTACCCTTCTCACCATTTTTATTTCTCCCCAAATTTTTAGTAACCTAAGCCTTGGATTTTGATGATAAACCCTGAGACCTTTTTCTTATTTCCTTACTTAACGTACCACCCTTTATGAGTCACATAAATACAAGACCACTAAAGGCAAAGTTAGCAAAAGAAATTCAAAATGTCTCTTAATAATTACGTAAAGTATCAAGTAAATTGAACAACTTCAATTTGTATCAAATGAGAAGGTAATGAATTAACCTTAAATAAACCACCCAATTTTGTAATAAATAACTTTACATGTAGGCATAAAAAATATGATTTAACCATACAAAGTAAGCTTTTAGATTTCCCTTACTAGCCTACAATTTTTGATTTAATTGAATTATAAATGAACGTTGAACAATATGATTGATTAAAATTGTCACACAAAAGGCCATAAAGTATTACTAGAAAATAGGAGTATCAATTTTAAGGATAAAACTTACACTTACAGAATCCTAAACTATGATCGAACCATCCATAATGAAAATATATGTGTACTTAACAAATGAGTAAGAATAAGCTTGATCAGACCACAAACCACCTTTTAATTACATGGTTGATAAAAATTGAATGTAAAAATTTGCATAGAATGTAAATTGTAAAATAAAAGCCAAAACCTAGATTTATAATGAACCAAATCAAATCTCTACTGTTTAGAGTAAAAAATAAAATG
Organism: Bruguiera parviflora; assembly: GCA_019804595.1. Taxonomy (NCBI): domain Eukaryota; kingdom Viridiplantae; phylum Streptophyta; class Magnoliopsida; order Malpighiales; family Rhizophoraceae; genus Bruguiera; species Bruguiera parviflora. The sequence continues at coordinate 8,604,918 of CM034045.1, read as the reverse complement.
TCCACTATCAATTATCTTGATGGGACCATATTACGCCTTCTAATGGTAAGCTTAAAAATCATTGCCTTAATTTGGAAAAATTTCTATCAGCTCACTTTTTCATTCTCTTCTCTCTTAATTGTCTATAGTCCCTCACACTCTTATTAGGTTTTCTACTAGCTGAAATGAGTCATTAATTTCTCACTAAAGTGTTTAGTGTTTTGGACTAAAACACCCCTCAATGACCTACATTAAACACAATAAAAGTTAGAATTCTCTACATAGTAATAGACCTAAAAACAAATAAAAATCAATGCCTTTAGGCTTTAATAATGACCATTTTCACTTCATATAATAAGAAAAAAATATTCATAAAACCACAAAGGGCTTTATTACACATATGAGAGGATTAATATAGGTTTATATTACTTTATCATTACCTATTTGTTATGAATTTATGGTCTCTATCCTTAACTGTCATACAGTCAAAATCATAATGAGTCAACATTGACACCACATTTAGTTGAAAGAAGGACATAATTATAAACTTTAAATTTTTAGCTTTAGGTTTATGTGGGATTTTGCTTATAAGTTAATGGGTTAATAAGAGTTAATAAGGTTCTTGGTGGAACTCAAAAGCCTAAATAAAGTCCTTAACATCTAAACAATTAGCTACCTATCTATTATGCATATGTTATAATTAAAATACCCAATAGTATTAGGGCTCTACATTTTAATAAAGAAAGAGATAAAGATTATTTTGTTTGTGAAAAAAAAAAAACTTCTTTTACTTTGAAATTGCTAAAACAAGAACTTTATGTCAAAGTCAAAGCCCTAAAAAGAGAATTAGGAATTTTTTTAATGAAGGAAAATTTTTTTGGCCTCAATGGGAACTTTTCATTACCTTATTATTGTAGTCTTATCCTTGTATCTTAATTTTATGGTTGAAAAAAAGGAATGATATGGAAATGAATCAATAAGCTTTGCTCGAAATCAAGGCCAAGATCACTAGTGATCTTATTGGCATTATAGGCCTTTAAAATATGTTGATCAATTTTTGCTAGCGGACTAAGGTCATATGCCATAGATGACATTGAAGAGTCACATAATTAAACCTAAGCTTATAGCTCCTTTAAGGGTTTATAATGTCTTATGTGGGAATCCTAAGTTTTCTTCAGGCATTGTAACTCCCAAACAACTTGGAAATTCCCAAAGAAATAGGTCCATCGTGTAAGCTACATATATTATGCTTGGAGTAAAACATGCTTAATGGTGAAATCCCTATAAATATATTTGGTTGTTTAAGCCTCACTTGTTTCTTGATTTCAATAAGTTGGTCAAAAAAAATTTCAATGGAATTTAGTGCATTGTCCAATATTTGTATAATCAACATAGGTTTCAAAAATTTAACTAAAGGAATCCCTTTATTTTTTAGCAATTTCTCTTCTCTAGAAAAACTAAAGATAACTTTAAACAATTTTAGTGGAAGTATTTTTGACAGTATTGGCCAACTAAAGGAATTATATTTTTTGTTAATAAGTGTAAGCATGTTTTTAAATGTCATCCCTTTGTCATTGTATAATCTTTCTTCCATCAATGTGTTTTGCTTCCCACTAAACCAACTTCATGGGACTTTAACCTCAGATCTAGGCAATAGCTTTCCTAGTCTAATTGAGTTTAGTATATATGTGACAACAAATTTATGGGATTTATTCCTCTTTCATTGTCTAATGCTTTAAACCTATAAAGGTTTACAATTACAATTAATGAGTTCATTAAAATAGTGCAACTAGTTTAGAGCTAGTTTCTATAAGCTTTAACAATTTTGGTGGCTTATTGCTTAGTTCTATCACTAACTTTACTAGTCTTAGAATATTGACCATGGATATGAATCATATATATGGATGCATCTCAATTGGGTTAGGAAGTTTGGTAAATATGGAGTAGTTAAACATGTAGAGCTATAGATTAATAAGTGAAATTCTTAAGGAAATTGGATAATTGAAACAAATTAAAAAATTGAATCTTGCTTAAAATAATTTCTCAAGTGACATCCTTGCCTCTTTTGGGGATCTAACACTACTAATCCATCTTAACAGGCAACAAAATGCTTTATCTATGTCATAATGCACCATTAAGAGGGTAACATGGCCAATGTAGAAGAGATGCATCAACTTGGACCTAGGCTTTGATTGGTGGCTCATGTTTTCTTATTGATTGATTTGAAATCATGATTAATCATTTTAGATGCAATTGGAATACTGTAAACCCTTAGCCTCGAAAAGACCACCCTATCTTCTAAATTGGCAAGACTTAGTTTGCTTTACCAAGAATTATTAAGGTTTAGGAGTATAGTTTTAGTAGAGGTTATAGCCAACTAGACACTTGTCGCAAGTGATAGTACCATTGTTCATTCATTTTTACCTTTGTGCTTTTTCTTGCTTATGCTTTATTTATTTATCTTCCTTTATGGCATACAAAACTTGTCAAGGATGCACACACTAAGATAATAAGGAATATGGACATAAATGGAGTATAAAGGAAGGAGGGGCTATTTTTTTAGAGACCTCATGATCCAATTAGAAATTTATCAAAGTTAAAGGACAAGTTTAGCAAAGATCTTTTGGGATGAGGTATAGGGAAAGGATATGAGATTCTTTTAATGAAGATCCTTTACATTAATAGGTTTAGGATACTTTGAATTGTAATCTCTCACTTTGATAATAGGAATAAAATTCTTTTGAAAAGTTTTTGAAAATTTCAATACTTTTTATAATAATCTTTTACACTAGTATTAGGAATGTGATTTTCTAAAAAATTTTTGAAGATTTTTGAATGTTTTTTACGCTGATTTGTCACACCAATATTTCTTTGGAAAAAGAGTAAAATAATTTTAATAGTGATCACTATAATGATAATAGGAATAAAGTTAAAATTTAGAGATCTTTTGTTGGATCTAAAGAATTCTAGGATTTCTTTATGTTAATTCAATCTATACAGGAATAAAAGGAGATTTATTTAAAGCTAATGTTTAGACTATTTATTTGCCTAATTGAGCATTCCTTAGTAACATGGTTAGCTTTTGAAAATTTTGGAATTTTATAAAACTTGACCATTTGAAACTAAGTTGTAAAACTAAGTATTCAAGAATTATGCAAAATTATTATTATTATTATTATTATTATTATTGAGAAAAACTAAGTTTTATGCTTTGATTGAATCATTTACTTGCCTTAATAAGCTTTTTTTAGTTGACTATAAAGATTTTGAACATAATTTAAGAAATAATTTTAGAAAAATATATTCTTGAAACCAATTTACTTTTAATTTTTTTCTCTTTCTCTTTTTTCATTTAAAAAATCTTTTCTTTTTTGATTAGTTGAATACTTATACAATAATTTAGGTTAGATTTATGTGGTTTCCAATAAAAATTTGGAAAGTTAAATTAAATATTTTTATGAATAAGTTTAATAAGAATTTTTTTTATTCCTTTGATATTTAATTTGACAAGAAGTTTAAGACATGATAAAGATTGAGTTAAAAAATTTAAAAATTTAAAATTTTATTAATAATAAGATTGAAGACTTACAAAGACAAGAAAGCATAAGAAGCATCGTTGAACTTTTTTCAAACTCTTTTCCAAACTTGGATAACTTAAGTGGGCTTTTCCTTTCAAGGTGTAACTTTCTTTTATGGTAATAAACTATTTACAATTAAAATTTTTGGACTTAAACATATTTGAAATCCAAATAATGTAAGAGCTTACATTAAAATTTGAATAATTTAATAGTAATGTCATTGCTTACATCATTCTTTATTATTAAGTTGGTGGTGGACCTTTGAAAAGAAGAGATTCCTTTAGTTGTAAAATTGTTTAATTAGGTTAGGTCTATAGTTTGGGTCTTTGTTGTTGAAGTATGAGTCATTCACTCGCTATTTTGTTTCTTATTTTGATATTTGAGATAAGGCTTCTTTTAACTTTCATTTGTACTCTTCTAGAGACCCATTTATTGTTAAATCTTCTTTAATTTTGCTTTCAATAGTAAGAGATGTGGCCATTTCTTCTTATGGAGCTTCCAAGTGTATTTTTCTTGGTGTTATTTGATTATAATAATAAGAAATGGCTTGTAAGTTTACTTAATGAATAAGGACACCATTTTACTAATTTGTCTTGCAAGCATTAATGGGTTTAAAACTATTTTTTTTTCCAATTATGTAATTCCATCTTAGAATCCATAAGATTTTGAAGGTGATATAGAAAAGACAATTTGTTAGAGTTGAACCCATCTAATGTTTTGAGTAATAAGTGTAATCTAACAATACTTTTTCTACAAAGATTCATTCATTTGTTCTAAATTTCCTCCACCATTCATGAAACTAATTGGGAAAATTCATTGAAATTGCATAATAAAAATGTATGAATTAAGAATAATCCCAATTTCTTAGGTATAACATGTTGGTCTAAGTAGTGATAAAATTATGATAATTACATGCTGGTGAAATGAACTCTTAAGAGAACCTCTTATAGTAGTAAAATATGACTTTATTTTCTTTTGCATAAGTCAACTTAATCCAATCTTTTTAGTTTAAGACACAAACCATTTTGATTTTTGAGAAAGTAATATGGTTGGGGTCTTTGGAATCTTTGGTATGTATAATTTATGCTAATTTTATGTCTATAAGTATAAACTCATGAAAATGTTGGTTTTTTTTTATTTAGATAAAATATAAGAACCATAAAGGAAGACTTTTTGAATAATTCATTTAAAGTTAGGCGATTGATTAAATGAGCTTTATTCTTTTTCTAATAAATAAATAGGGAGAGTGGTAGGTCATATATGCCCCATATGTATTACTATGCCCCATAAATAGGGAGTGTCTTACTATGCCCTATATGTATTTTGTCATATCAATCTTAACTCACTATATCCTTTTTTGGCTGAGTGAGATTTTCTTTTCCTTATATGTATCCATAATTATATTTCATTCATTATGAATAAACATAATTGTTAAGATGTTAGACAACAATTTTCTTCCTTTCACACTCATGTACCTTAATTACAGTGTAGCCACTTTCTTAGGCATATTCCAAAAAAAGCCAGATTATTCTTAACTGTAGGTAATATACTAAAGTAAAAGACATCGCATTGTAACTTTAGAACTAGGTCAAAAGTCATATAGGATATAATTTTTGAGATAATAATAACCAAGGGACTCACATAATAAAAAAGTAGAGATTGATTCTTTTATTTTCCTTATTAGTCAAATAACACATATGGTTTGAAACATGTATTATGGTGATTATTCTCCATAAGGAGTATATGTTATTTCATTCATTTTTCTTATAACATCATTATACAGATCTTAGTTTAATTGTTTTTAAACATCTAACTTAAGTTCTCTAAATGATCCTCTTACTAATGAGAGTCAAATTATGACTTTAGATTTGGCTTTGAATAGATTTTATACTTACTCTCACTTATTTTAACCTAATCTTGATCTTCTTAAGGCAACTATCTCTCTATATATAAAATTTTGCTCAAATAATGGTCTTATCTTTTCATGTTCTCTTAACGTTAGAGATGATTGTCTATGTGAATGGACTAATCTTAACCTGTTTGATGTACTTTTACTTTTCTCATAAAGAGAAACATAGTGGGATGATATCAAACTTATAGTTCAACAATCAAGACTTATGATGATATTGCCAATAAACAAAATTTTTAATTATATAACAATATCTCATAATGTATCATATTATATTGAATTTTATAAAGCCCTAGAGAATTAATATGTGATTGAAATACATTTCTTGGTATTGGTTTAATTAGTGGATCAACAATCATCCCATTTGTCAAAATGTACTGCAAAGTTACATCTTTTTATTATATAATATCTCTTACAAAGTTATACATGGTATCAATATGTTTGCTTTTATAATGATACTCAGGATTTTTTGCATATAAAATAACTGCCTGACTATTGTAATACAATGTGATTATATTTTATTAATTACAACATACTCTTAAATGTTTCAAAAATCTCTTAAATCAAATAACTTCTTTTACTATAGTTAAGCACACTACAAATTTTACCTTTATTATTGATAAGGTAATATATAGTTACTTGTTACTCTATGATATGGTGCCATCATTTAGTAAGAACATATATCCTGATGTAGATTTACATTCATTTATATCTCTTCCCTAATTAGCATCTAAATAACTAATTAGTCGTAAATCATTTTTTTGATAATGCAAGGAATAATCTATAATGCTCTTAGGATACTAAAGTATTCTCTTTATAGCTTGCTAATGTGCTTTTCTTAAGTTTGATTGGTATTGACTCACTAATTTCATGTTATAACAAATATCAAGACATGTACACATTATAGTGTACATTAAACTACTTATTGTATTGGAATATAACACATTTTTTTATTTTTTTGTACTCTTGTCATGTTTTAAAACACATTTTAAGGCGTAAACCATCATTTTTAGTAACTAAAGTGTTAAAGGAGTTACAAATTTTCATTTTAAATCTCTGAAGGATCTTATAAATATTTGAAAGACTTTTTAAATAGAATTATAAGTCTTTTGGAATGATTCTTATAGATCTTTACTCATAATATGTAAATTGCCTTACACATGTCTTTCATTTCTAAATTATAAGATAAGCATTTCTTAATGGTAGTGACATACTTTTTATCATTTTTAGCTAATAAAATGTCATTTACATATAGAGATAAAATTACACAATTATTTTCAAATCTTTTAATATACACTCAATGATTATCATCAATCATTACGAAGTTATATGAGACTATTGCATGATGAAATTTCAAATAATATTGCTTAGATGATTATTTTAAGCCATAAATTGATCTTTAAAATTTACAAACTTAATTCTTTTGGCTTAAACAATGAAACTTATAAGTTGTTCCATAGAGATTTCTTCATTTAGCTCTTCATTGAGAAAAGTAATTTTAACATTCATTTAATGTAATTCTATAACTGTATTTGCTATTATAATTATAATTAGACAAATTGAGATAAATCTACTATTGGTAAAAAATTTTCTACATAGTCTATACCCTTTTGTTAAGTATAAACTTTTGCCACTAAGTAGGCCTTATTCCTATTTATGGATCCATCTGCCTTGTGCTTGATTATAAAAGCCCATTTATTCTTAATAACTTTATGTTCTTGAGGAAAATCTACTAATTTTTGGACTTGGTTAGATTTCATAGATTCTATCTCTCTTTCTATTGCCTTTATCTATTGTTCTTTAACAAGGCATGAGAGAACCTTAATTATTATTTTAGGTTTTTGCTCATTATAAGGGACAATCATAAAAGCATCCTTTTTAATCTCAAAATGATGACAAGAGATATTCTTGGGATTGCTTTTGCACAATAAGGGTTTTTGCAAACCTTGCACAACTTATGGTATAATGCTCTGACTTAAATTAATAGCTTGAGGCATTTCTTTATTTATTTGAGTTAGCGGGTTTGGTATGTTATAACTATTTAGATCACTTATCTTATCAAGGTAAAAATCCTTATTAATATCATCCTTACTAGGAAAATCATTCTCTAAGAATGTGACATCACATGATTCCAATTCTAAAATACTTCCATTAACTTGTTCACCAATGAACATATATCTTTTTGAGTGTTTATAGTATCTTATAAATATGCATTTTTTTTTTCCTTTTAGGCTTAATTTTTTATATTTATAAGATGAATCATGAACAAAAATTGCTAACTCCCTTACTTATAAATTACTTAAATCAAACTTTCTTCCTAATTATAATTTATATGGTGTGGAAGTAATGGATCTAGAGGGTATATGGTTAAATATATATATAATTATTAATAAAACATCACCTTAATAATTTATCAGGAGATTTACTTGTGCCATCAGGGACCTAATTGTCTTTAATAAGGTGATGTTTCTTCTCTTTACAATACCATTTTGTTGTAGAGCCCAAAGAATAATTAGTTGTTTAACTATACCCTTATCATTACATAGTTTTTTAAACTATTTAGAAAGATATTTACATCTTTGATTAGTTTTTAAGGTTTAAATTCTTTTATCTAATTGATTCTTTACCATACATAAATATTTTTTAAAGTATTCTAATGCTTTAAATTATTGGGAAATTAAAAGAATATGACCATAATGCTTATAATTATCAATGAAATTAATAAAATATGAGGCATCATGCCTCATCCTTACATTTATTAGACCATATATGTTAGAATGAACCAATTACAATGAAAATTTGGCTATAATAGCCTTGTTGAATGGTTTTCTAGTTGCTTTTCCTACTAGATAATGTTGATATATAGGCAATTTAATTTTTGCTAGAGAGGTTAAAAGGCCCCCTTTAGCTAATATATTCATTTTCTCTTACCTAACATGACTTAGTTTAGCATGCTATATATTTGCATTTATGACATTGTTGTTGGTTGATGCAGTAATAGAAAAGCAACTATTATAGATATTAAACATATGATAGTTAATATCTAACATAAACAAACCATTTGATAGACATTTATGATCAATATAAGAAGTGCTATCATAAATATTTACAATGATGCTTTTAAATATAAGTTTATAGCCTAAACACAGAAGAATAGGAATAGAAACAAGATTTTGTCAAATTTTAGGTGCCTAAAAAACACCATGAATACTAGGGTTAAACCATCTCACATTTTTAATTAGCAAGTGATAATCCCCTTAACTTCTACCCTTGTGTTGTTCTTAATATACACACCATCTTGAACTAGATCCAATTTAACAAAACTCCACATATGTTTTTTGATCTTTAGCTACATGGTTTGTAGCTTTTAAGTCTATAATCCATAAAGGATTAGATTTAATAAGCATTATTAAGTTGGCAACATTAGCTAAACAATGAGAAGTAAGGGTACATTAAAAGACTTAGTAGCCTCAAGGCATTCCTTTTCTAAAATCAGATGGTGTGAGATATCTTTAAGGGACTTAATAGTCTTATTAAGCATCATATTAATTTTCATGTGCTTTTAGTTTGAAAGAGTAGAGCGAATGACAACCTAAACTTGCTACTTATTTATAAGGGTATGCTTAGCTATTTTGAGCTTTTTGATTTATTAAGCATCACCTTTATGTATTGCCTTATGTTATTATATGGATTTTTCATATAAATATCAAAATTGATCGTCAGCTCTCTTAGCCTAGTAGATGAAGTACTCCTAAACTTATTTTTCAAAGGTAACCACAATGTTAAGGCAATCTTATACTCCTTAAACTTATGGTTAAGATCATCTTTCATATTCTTAAGAAAAGCTATACGAGCCATATTGTTCTTTTTTTTTTCAAGCTTTAAAAGACTCTTGGTCTTGCCTTTACTAAGTTAAGGAACCCTCGCTAGGGATTACCATGACATGGTTGATGTATTTCATGTTCTTCAAAGATATATTAAACTTTTTAGTACTAAATGTCATAGTTTTCACCGTTTAGCTTATCTTTTATATTAAGATCATTACAATATTCTTTATAACTATAGTTATAATAACCTTAAGACATTTATCAAAAATTAGTGCTAACATCTTTAACCATTCATTTTGTTGCATTAATAGTGAAATAGGTTAAAAATAATTTAAGATGAGTCAAAGAATTGAAAACTCATAATGTTCCCAATCATTATTTTTCATATTAATACTAAATTATTTTAATTTATTTCAATTTGTGCAAAATTAAAGTTCTTAAGTGAAGACTATGAGAATTTTACTAATCTAAAAATTTTTAATTTTTAATTAATTTGTCATGTATGCAAAATATATGCATTAAATATTAAAGATTGTAATTGAATATATATAGCAACATAATAGACATTTATAATAAAGTTTTACATACATGACAACAAAATTAAAAATATATAATATTAAATATGAAATAATACTTCAATAATATTATCCATCATAATTGAAACTTATATATATATATTTACTTATTTATTTATTTATATATGCTTTAGAAAATGTGAGAAGCTTAAAGTAGAAAATTACATCTCATCCTCCTTGACATCTCGAATAACCCTAAACCCAACTCTTAAAAGTCATAAACTAATCTCCATTTTGCCAAAGCAGATATGCCATGCAGTTCAGAGATTAGGATTCATCAACAACATAATAGAGCACCTTGTAGCATGCTCAATTTAATGCTTTTTGAGAGCATTTTCTAAGTTATCATACCACTCAATAATGCATTTGGTGTGTTTTAATTCATGGCACAGTACAATCCCTTAAAAGTTCATCAACGAGTTAAGAATAATATCAATCTTTACTTCTTTTTAAAGCCTTTTACTTATTAAGGTTTCAAGATGATCAATTAAAAATCTTATATGTTTGACATGTTCCATAAGTCCCTAACCAATTTTCATTTTGCATTTCTTAAAAGTGCAAAAAAAATTTTCATTAGCTACGTAAATTTCTTAATTGTTCAAGAAGTTTAAAATTCATTTTTCTAAGAAATTCTTTAATAATCCTTTTAGTTAGAGTTTGTATTATATGAACTATATTTTATCTTTAAATAAAATTAAAAGAATATTAAAAATTATTAATATAAAAAAATAACTTTTATAATTTATCAATTTTTTGAAATATAATATCAAAATCATATAGAGTATAAAATTTTAAAAAATTTTGGCTCAAATTTCACATTTTTCTAATATTCCTACTAATTATTATGAATTTTTAAAAAAATAACTTATTTTTAGAGTAATTAGAAAACAATATTAGATGATAAATTATTATTAGCTAATATATATAATATGTGATACTTTCTAATTAGTTAATGAAACATATAGTCAGAATGACTCTTTTTAATTTTAATCAATTTTGATGTGTGGTATCTTCTTAATGGCAATTATTATATGTATTAGTGGTCTTCCCTGTGTCCAACTAGCCAAATCAACTTTTATATATATCAACTTTTAATTTCACTCGTAATCAATTTGTCAATCATATATTATTTGTCTAAACCTCTAATGACTATGAGATTTTGATATTTATTATAATTTGACTCCTTTAATTTAATGGTATTAGTTTTCTAAAATAACATATGAAAATATATATTTGAAAAAATATCTAAATGTATGAGACTGAAATTTATTTTAAGAACTATTTATTTTTAAAATTTTAAAATTCAATTATTCTTAATTAGCACATTTAAAATTGACAAATAATATATTTGTCAAACTTTATATATATATAAAGTTTATGTCATAAAATTGTTATTTTAGTGTTAATTTCAAAAAATAATATGCAGTGAGAAAAATATTTTTTTACACAATACACAACTAAAAAATATAAAATTTTTATAGTATGTTGCACAATTTGGTATTTCATCACATGCAAAATTTCATAAAAAGTTAACAATGTATGTCAAAGAAATAAATTTCTAAAATTATCAACCCAAAATCTACACAAAAATTACATATAAAATAATAAAAAGAATACTTAAACAATAATTTTTATACTCTGTTTAATGCCAACATCAGTTTAGGAAGACTTTAGTACTAATCTAAGAGTAAAAGATTAGAATCTTAACTATCCTTGATAACCCTTAGAAGTTAACAATAAACTAATTACTAGTAAATTAAATCTTTTTCATGATTTAGGTGATATCATTATATTGGTCAACACATTATTCATAGTTTAAAAACCTCTTATTATAATAATTAATGAAAAATATATATTTTCTATTTTTCAAAGAGTGAGAAATTGATTAACTTTTGTCTACTTTTTTAAAAATGTTGGGAAAAAATGGTTTTATTAATATAGGTGGTTTTCTACACTTTTTTAGTAATGTGTATTTATAAAACGGAGTGAGTTTTAATTTCCTCCAAATTTCTTTGATGGGTGGGTTGGTCTAGCCCAATAATATTTACATGATTTATTGCATGCATTTTTAATTTTCCTCTAAATAAATTTCTTAGCTTAAAACCACCACATAAGAACATCTAAACTAGTTAATTAAGTATAAAAGTGGCGGTGATGAATCTTAAAATAGACCTTTGGTGTCCAATATGCATGGCACACCTGAACAATTTTAGACAATAAGAATTATGTTGCATAAAAAATTAGTTAAGAATCTTTTCAAATACATGACCACTTATCCACGTTCTTTTAGATAATTATAATTTCATAAATAACAATAAAATATTAGTTAAAAATTACAAACTGCATAAGATAACTAGAATTTCAATTTTCTTTCTATAACCAATCTTTTTATCCGAATAGGTCAAATCGGGGCTGTTTTGAATATTGGACTGAGCTAATCATGCATCTCATATGTAGGTACGAAAATCCAAATCCTTTGCAACCACAGGTAACTGAAAGGGATTAGAAATGAAGGCAATGTGCATGAATCAAAACATTGGTAAAACACAGGCATAATTGACAATTGTACATTTGTTAGTAGCGATAGCGATAAATGTCACGTTCTGGTGTCAGTTCAATTTCTTCCTCCTCTATTTTCTTCTTTAAAGTTTATGTGTAGGCTATACATGCAAGATTCATATGTGCCTTTTGGCGGCAATATAGCTGAGTCAACTAAGATAAGGGTATTCTGCAAGCTTGTAGACAAAAAAGATTCCAAATATCTGATGGAATGTCAATAGTTGAATCTGCATCTTGTTATGTATATTCATATATAGAATTTTCCCATACCTCAGTGTACAAACCTAGTGCGTATCCAAGTAAATAGTACGTAGTGAATATCGGTAAGGATATTATCGCCAGACTTTGGCCTACTCTTCATAAAGACTTAATCTAACCTTTAACTTGATTGCCAACAAGTGAGCTTTCTTGGCTCAAAATTTGGGTCATTCGTTATTAGAATCCCTCTAAAAAATCTATCCAAACATCCTTCCCTAGTTGAGGTTACTTCGACAAAGGAGACAAGTGCTGCCACCAGAGGCGTTGGTGTATCCATACAAATGGCAGACGCCTCCCAATGCCAACAAAGTACATTTGATAACATGACACTTCACTACCTCTCTTCTAACAGAGCATGTTAGGAGAGCACACCAGCACTATTTGCCAGGGGCGTCTGATTAGCGTGCCTTCCAAACTTGTATTTGTCTTATCAATTAGTGGCAGCCCATCCATACCTTGGGAACCTTGGTAAGAAATCTCTGTGGCCTAAAGCCAAAATCCCAATCTCCACTCTTGGTTTCACATTTGCCTTGATTGACTTAGGCATCAGAGTATTGGTATTAGGTCTCAGTTCAACACCCCAAATCTTTCTCTATCTTGCGGATCTCCAATCCCTTCATCAAAAAGATGCTTCACCATTCGGCACTATCTGTGGGAATCGACATGCTGTGTGCTCTCTTTCTTCTTTAATAAATCCTTTCTTCCTCTTCTTTCGTGACACTTGTAAGCCTTAGAAAACCAGAACCATAGCATATGACCTAGTTCAATAAGACCTTAACTCAACCTTTCTATCGGTTACTCTCAGCCCAAGCACTAACAACCAAGCCTTGACCTTTACGAATCAATTCCAAGCAATGCAAGACCAAGTTTAGGCCCTTAAAATGATTGTTGCTACCTTGATACAGAGTTAAAAAAGCCCATTATCGCAAGTTCCAGAGTCTACTCCCCCAAAAAGATGCGATTAACAACAGTGCCTGTCCCGAAAACCCTAAGAGAGTACTTGAACCAAACCCCCAATACTAGAAGGCATGATGATGCTACCCTAATGGAAGCCATAAAGGGGGTCGCACCCACCTCCCCCAAATGAGTCATACGCCAAAGACTTTTCCTTTCACCTCCCCGAAAGTCTTGCGGTCGCTCTTCAGCAGCCTCCAGGAACATTAGGCCTAGAAGCCCTTCCCCAGCCCTGAGACAGCAAGCACAACTGCAAGCCAAGAATCAACAAGACCCTTGTGGAGATGATAAGGTAACAAAACAACTTATGCATTAAATGGCTCTATTGAACCAAAAGGTCAACTCCCCTCTTCCTTGAGGATGACTTTGGTAATGCCTCTATTGGAGGAAATCCAGAACGCTCTGGTCCAAGAAAAGTTCGAGGTGCCCAACTTGGAAGTTTACGATGGAACAACCGATCCCATGGATTGCTGGAAAAGATAATGAACCTTGATGTACTTGTATGGGGCATTAGACACAGCCATGTGCAAAGCCTTAATAGCCACTTTGAAAGACGCAGCCTAGAGGGAGTACGTGAAACTTTCTCCGTGTTTTATCTCAAACTCAGCGCAATTCGAGAAGAAGTTCACAACTCATTTTATAATGGGTACAAGGCGTATGGAGGCCCTATAGCTTGAATTGGGTTCCGGCAACAAAAAGACTAGTCATTATGAGACTTCATAGACGGTTTCAACAAGGAAACGGTAAATGGCTGAGGGTTACAAGATGACTTCACATTGTCTACCCTCATTGCTGATCTAAGGAAGTCATGCTTCATCTTGTCCTTGTTGAAAGATCACCGGCTGATCTCGCCAAGGTCATGTAGCGAGCATAATGGTTCGTCTTCATTGAAGACGCACTCGACACGACAAAGGATGTTGACAATCACATGACAAGAAAACAGACTAAAGGAGTTATTAACGAGAAACCGAAAGATAAAAAGCAAAGCAGAACCCTACCCCACAATACAAGGAGGAAAAGCGTTAGACCGAAACTCAAACACAATCACTTTGCACTTTCAATGACCTCCAGATCAAACATCCTAATGGAAATCAAGCAAAGAAACTTCGTTGAGTGGCTGACACAACTCAAATACCTTTATGGGAGGCAAGATCATTCAAAGTTTTGTTGTTTTCACAATGAGCACAATCGTACCACCAATGCATGTAAGAAATTGAAAAACAAAATAGACGAATTGATTAGAAGCAAGACGTTACAGAAATATGTTTGTAAGGAAGATCAAGGTGAAAGTCGAGGAAAAACCCTTGACCATGAAAATCGAACTCAAGAACGAGGAGCCCCCTTAGGCAGTAAGGAAAATGGTGCCAATCCACTCCCAGCTTGACCCTGTAGACGGGTCATTAACGTGATTATGGGAGGCCCCCCTAAGGATGATTTCTATTGCATGAAAGTTGACGCAAGAAGGATTCTAAACAAATGTGCCAAATCACTTTCACAAATGATGATTTAGACATAGCAGAATATCCTCATGATGATCCATTGGTTGAGGCAGCAATGGATGACTTCAACATTTAACGAGTCTTGGTGGACAAAAGCAGTTCAATGGATATCCTGTACTTCGATGCCTTCGCGAAAATAGAGTTTACACAAGAAATGTTGAAGCCCATAAGTTTCTCTCTATCTTTTCTCTGGGCCATCACCCCCTAGAGTCTCAATTTAGCTCCCACTCACTCTCGGGAAGCCACCTCAGTCGATGGAAACAATCCTTAAACTCATGGTAGTCAAAACTCCGACTTTCTACAACGCAATGCTAAGGAGGCCAGCCTTAGAGCCTTCAATGTTGTCTTAGAGCCTTCGATGCTTAAAGTGAAATTTGATTATCAACAATTTGCTAGAATTCGGCGGAGAGAAGGAACAAAAAACAAAAAAAGAGGTGAACAAAAAATTGTTAAACTTCCAATTCCTAAGTCATGATGAACCGGTTGCATTTTTCACATTATTTATTTATTTATCATTACCAATTCGCTTTGAAAATTGGAAATGAATATTCTCTTAATGCCTCATGTTCTTTCAAATTTCTTAATAATTCATTTTCTTTTTTGTTTTTCTCTTCCAAATTTCCTCTGGGTATATTTGAGGATTTGTTTAGCTTCCAGATTGTTGTTAAAAGACCACAAAAAAAAAAAAAAAACCAATCTTTTGAGTCTTAACCATAAAAATCCATTGTTTATTTGGTTTACTTTTAGTAGCTATTGGAGTTCCGCAAGGACGACAAGCAAATTGGAGCAGCTGCTTGCTTAATTAATTAAGTTTTGGTAGCTATCTTCCCCAGGTACTCCCACTTATCTGTCTATTTCCCTTGGTTATGTCTTGGTGTTTTCTTTTTCTTTTTCTTTTGTTTTAACTTTTGCTTTGTTTTTTAGGCCTCACTATGTAAGATTTTTTATATTCTAATTTTGTTCACATTTTTGCTTGTGGGATTTTCGTGTGAGCCAATAAAATGTAATGGATGAGTCAATTCCTTCGCCCTAAGGTTGCAGCAATCCCACTAGCAACCAAGCAACAACAGTAATTGTTATGCCTTTGCCAATCAGACCATCTGTAAATAATAGAATCAGAGAATGATAGTTAGCAACTCTTGTACAATTGCTTCACATTTATAACGCGGGAAGTGCACCTATTATATTTTTGTAACTTTTTCGATCTAGTCCTCAACTGCTTTATTAAGAGAGTGTGCCTGTTGCTAGTCAGGTTCAATCTACACGAAGGCCATGACTTTTGTGACATAGTCAGACTTCAAGAAAATAATTGAATAGAACAAACTACTCGTGCAATTTTAGAAACATATGTTGAATTTTCTATGTTCACGTAGTTTCATGAAGAGAAGTTGTCTAACTTCAACTAGATTCTACAGCATGCATCAACAAATATCAGAACAGTGTTACAGATCATAAGAGGAAAAAGAAAGACATACTTGTCTTGAACCCATGAGAAGAACAATACACCAACATTCAGACATTCTTCAGCCAGCTTCCTGGCATGTCCCCCTAGCTTGTCCTCCCCTCGTCAGCGAGTGGGAGCCCTCTAAGAGTCTTATAAATGTCTCCATGCATCAACAGTCCCATGGCAAGAAATCTTTCTGGCCTAAACCCAAAACCCTCCAATTTCTATTCTTAATCTCACATCTGCCTTCATTGACTTAGAAATCGGAGTGGACCTCAGCTAGCACCCCTAGTCTTTCTTTGTCTTGCAAGTCTCCAGTCTTTCACCGGAATAATCCTTCACCAAATATCATCCTCTAAAGTGCAAAACATGCAACATGATATTTTGCCAAGGAAGTAGGAACCCATGCATCCAAAATTGTTTGCTCAACTACATACAGGTCTGTGGTCACTGTTATTTGTTCCAAAGGAGATACAAGTAGTTAAGAATTAAAATATCTATATATCTTGTGCACAATTTATGAGAGAAATTGTAATTCACAACTTGAAGAACAGGATGTCAGCTCCATTAAATAATAATTAAAAAAAAAAAAACTTAAGTTTCCATCAGAATGTACAATAAAGTTACTAAAATGTGTCACGACAATTGTTAAATGGGCAACAAGATGTCATTATGTTTTTATTAACTAGTTGCACATTTTAGTCTAGATTGTTACACATTTTGCACATTAAGTGATTTTGGGCAAGAAACTCAAAATTTCAAAAAGAAAAGTAATAATTACTTACTTTAAACTTTCTTGCCAAAAATACACGATGTACAATAATGAAGGTGGAATGTGCAATACGCAAAAAATAATATGCAGCGAACTATCAAAAATTAAAACGACGCGTTGTTGCACATTATGCCCCTCTTGTTATGTATTTTGTTATACTTGTTACATGTTGAGTACATTTTTGACCGAGAATTTACACTTTCAAAAGAATTTTTTTTTCACTTTGTTGCCGGCTCAGTTTGGCTCTCCTATGATCAGAGTCTCTCTGCCCATATGCCCATATATCCGTTTTCTAGAAAAATCAACAAATCAAACGAGTGACAAATTATTTATTGGGCTACAAAACACCAAAAACAAAAAGACAAAAAAGGGGCCACTAATGACACCCAGGCCCAGCCTATTCGAAATTCTATAAACCACTTTAATTGTTTATTTAGAGCTAGTCAAATGCTAGATCTAGATGATAACAACTCACTCGATAATTGTATTTTCACTAATCCTCAACAGTGAAGGAGTGCAGATCACTAGAAGTAATATCTATATTCATATATACATATTATTTCTGTAACTTTAACCTGTTATGCGTCGCGCTTCTTTTGTGTTTTTTGTCTTTTTTTTAAATTTTTTTATTTTTGCCTCATTCTCACCTCATCAATATATATATCTCTTTTAATTCCATCAGTACAACAATTGTTACGAGTCAAATGAGATTTATTGTTGTGTTTAAATAGATTTAATGAAGCTTAATAATGCTATTTATGAGTCTAGACTCTTCAACCTCGCCAAAGACCTCATTCCTGCATCAAGAGTCATACTCTTGATCTTTAGCCAAACAACTACATGCTTCACACATCCAAAGAACGAAAGAAGCAGCTCACTAAATGAGGAAATTCAAAAAGAATTGCCTACGTTTTAGTATGGGTTTGGTGGTGTTGCTGGAGATGAATTCTCTTTCTTCCTCTCTTTCTCCTCCGTCTCTCCAGGTATTCCTGGCTTTAGATCTTATCTCAGTTAAATCTTTTATGTTTGTTCCTCTTTATTTCTATTTTCTTTGGAGAGGCAATTGAAGCAACAGCAGGTCACCAATAATTAAGAATCACTCTTTGTAGACATTGATATTCTGAACGTATATGACTATTTATATAAAGCATTGGCTCATCGTATGCTTATCTTGTTGGTAAAATTAGTATAACATTATTTTTTATTTTGATTAATTAGTAGTTATAGAGTCCTATTTTTAAGGAGGTTTTTGTTATGGACCTAGTCTATGGAATTGTTACTGCACAAATTAAATTAATGGGTTATGGGAGCTATTTTGATGGGTAATTGCTATACATGTTAAGTTATAAAGTCTATAAAAGACTTGTAAGAAATGGTATTTTCAATTAATGAAATTAATGTTTTCAACATTGGCATCAGAGCCACTACAATAAAAGTGAATGCTTGAGTATTCAAAAAAAGGCGAGAACCAAAAGAGAGTTTTTGTTGCAATAGTAATGGCCACAGATTTCAACTTTGTGCCGATAACCATTCCATGCTTTGACGGTCACTATGACCATTAAAGCATGCTCATGGAGAATTTTTTACCGTCCAAGGAGGTCAATCATTGAATTTGAAATTCAAGAGCTACTAGCAGGCATGGCTTTGATAGATGCCCAAAAAGTAGAGCTAGAAGCTAAAAGGTTGAAAGACCTAAAGGCCAAAAATTATCTCTTTCGGGCTATTGATTGTCCTATATTAAAATCCATTCTTTGCAAAGAAATTTCCAGGGATGCTTAGGATTTTATAAAGAAGAAATATCAAGGCTCTATTAAGGTGAAGCATGCATAACTTTAAGCCTTAAGGAGGGATTTTGAGACATTAACCATGAAGAATTGAGAATTTGTCACCAACTATTATGCTAGAACAATAAAAATTAGCAAAAAGATGTGATTCCATGGCAAGAAGATAGATGATGTCACCATTATGGAGAAGATTTTGTGCTCCTTGATTTCAAAGTTTAATTATGTTGTTTGCTTAATTAAAGAGTCGAAAGATATAAATGCATTATCTCTTGATGAATTGCAAAGCTCTTTATTGGTTCATAAACAAAAAATAAACAAAAGTTCAATAATAGAGGAGCAAACATTGAAGGCTTTTACCAATACTCATTTTAACAATTTCAAAGGTAAAAAAAGGGGAGATCGAGGAAATAAAGATGTCAACATGAATTTTAAAGCTAATTATGACCAATCTTAAGGCAAAGGCAAAGGATGAGATCTTGGATGATTTAAGGTAGAGTGCTTTAAATGTCATAAATTTGGTCATTATGCATTTAAATGTTATACTAAGATGCCTCAATAAAGAAAAGGAAGAGAGTTCAAATTTGGTTAAAGGAAATGAAGTGGAAACGCTATTAATGATTGTTTAAGATGAAAAGAAATCCAAGTCAAATATTTGGTATACAGATACAAGTTGCAATAACTATATAAGTAGAAGTAAGTTTTCATTTTATTATATAAATGAAGATTTTTATTCTACTGTGAGTTTTAATGATTATTTTATTGTGAAAGTGATGAGAAAAGGTGATATTAAGATAAGAACTAAGAATGATTTTGTGGATACAATTTCTAATGTGTTGTATGTCCTTGACTTGAAAAGTAATTTATTGAGTACTAGTCAGTTATAAGAAAAAAGTTATGTTATCACTATTAAAAAGGGTGCTTGTGAAATTTATGATTTTGCTAGAGGTGCGATTATAATTGTTCAGATGAATTTAAACATATTGTTTCCATTAAAGATTGAAGGTTTTCAATCTTATTTGGTAGCTAAAATGAAAGATCCCTTATGGTTATGACATTTTCGCTATAGCCATTTATGTTTTGGTGGCTTGAAAACCCTTTAATAGAAAAACATAGTGATAGGTCTTCCTCAAATTACTACTCTTTCTTAAGTTTGTTAAGAATATGTTGTTAGTAAACAACATTGTTTTTATTTTCCCAAAGGAAAGTCCTGAAGAGTAAAGGATGTTTTGTAACTAATGCATTCAGACATTTATGGTCTAATAAACCAACTTTTAATGGAGGTAAAAGATACTTGATTACATTCATTGACAATTTTTCCAAAAAAAAATTGGATTTATTTTTTACAAGAAAAATCCAAAGCTTTCTCTACATTTAAAAGGTTCAAAAATCAAGTGGAAAATAAAGTATGAAAGATTATTAAGACCCTTCGAATAGATCTCAGTGGCAAATATTGCTTGAAAAAGTTTTAAGTTTTTTGTGCAACCCATAATATTTAAAGAGAGCTTACAATCATATATTCACCACAACAAAATGGTGTAGTTAAGAAAAAAAAATAGAACCATTCTCAACATGGTGAGAAGTTTGTTGGCAAAAATAAAAGTTCTAAAGACTTTTTAGTTAAAAGTAGCAAATTAGAGCATTTATGTTTTAAACAAAAGTTCAACTTTTTTTTTTTCAAGATATGACACCAGAAGAGACTTAGAGTGGGAGAAGGCTAACTGTTGATCACTTTAGAATTTTTGAATGCCTATATCTTAGATGAAAAAGGAAGAAACTTGATGACAAAGTTGAAAAATGCATCTTCCTAGTGTAAATGAAGCATTTAAGGCATATAAATTATTTAATCCACTAACAAAGAAGATTGTGATTAGCATAGTGTTGGTTCTGATGAAGAAGACACTTCGGATTAAAATAGACAACAACTTACCCACATCTTTTATGATAATGATGTTAAACAAGAGCAAATTTTAGCATCATATATGCCCAAAAGTTCATCAAATACAACTTCTATAACTGTTGAAACTTCACCAATAGTTGAAGAAGTTCAATCTTTTTGCCATATTAGAAAAAAACCTACCTAGATGGAAGATTATAAGGTAACTGGAATTGAAGATCAAATTACTCACTTTGTTTTATTTTTAGACTATGACCCTATAACTTTTGAGAGAACTATTAAAGAAGAAAAATGGTGATAAGTAATGGATGATGAAATTGATGCCATCGAACAAAATGATTCTTGGGAGCTATCCGATCTTCTAAATGGGCACAAAAACTATTAGTGTAAAATGAGTTTTCAAAATAAAGTTAAAAGAAAATGGTGAAGTTGACAAGTATAAGACACATTTGGTAGCTAAAGGATACAAGTAATAATATAGGATTGATTATACAAAAAATTTTTTCTCTAGTTGCAAGACATGACACTATCAAATTAGTAGTTGCATTTGCAATACAAAATTCTTAGCCTATTGTCTAGCTATATGTCAAATCGACATTTTTGCATGGGTATTTAGACAAATTAGTATTTGTTGAACAATGCCCTAATTATGTCAAAATTGGAAATGAGTATAAAATTTACAAATTAAAGAAAACCCTTTATGGACTAAAACAAACCTTGTGGACTTATTTTAGTCACATTAAGACTTATTTTCCCACGATTGGCTTTTTAAAATGTTCCTATAAACATATATTTTTTTGTTAAGATTAAGGATAAAGGAAAAATACTCATTGTTTATTTGTATGTTGATGACTTATATTTATTGGAAATTATGATATCATATTTAGAAATTTCAAAAAGTCTATGATAGATGAGTTTGAAATATCTGATCTTGGTATGATGCATTACTATCTTGTCATAGAAGTGGTACAATTAAGTAATGAAATATTTATGTCTTAAAAGAAATATGTGGGAGATATTTTGGATAGGTTTCAGATAAAGGATTATAATCTTGTAAATACTTCAGTTGAGTTTGGCTTAAAGTTACACAAGGATCATGAAAAGAAGAATGTGGACAACATGCTTTACAAATAAATCATAGGTAGTTTGATATATCTAATTGCAACAAGACCAAACTCAATGTATTTTGTGAGTTTAATTGATAGATATATAGAGAATCTTATAGAAATGCATTTGTTAGCTACTAAAAGAATTCTTTGTTACTTGTAAGGAACTAAAGACTTTGAAATTTTTTACCAGAAGGGTGAAAAGGCAAATTTGTTGGGGTTTATTAACAATGATTATGTAAGAGATCAAGATAATAGAAAGAGCACTTTGGGTTATACTTTTATGCTTGGGACATATGCTATTTTATGGTAATTCAAGAATTAATCAATTATCACCTTGTCAAGTACATAAGCTAAATTTGTTACTACTATAACTTGTGCTTGTCAAGCCATTTGGCTAAGGAGACTTCTTGAGGAGCTACAATTTAAGCAACTAGAAGTTATTAAAATTTTTTATGACAACAACTCAACAATCAAACTCTCTAAGAATCCTATGTTACATGGAAGAAGTAAACACATTAATGTGAAATTTTATTTCTTAAGAGATCTTAACAACGATGAAATAATTGATCTAATTTATTGTAAGAGTTAATTTATTGTAAGAATGAAAATAAAGTTGTCGATATATTTACCAAAAACCTCAAGATAAAATCATTTATAAAGCTCAAAAGGTTGTTAGGTGTTTACATGTTAAAAATAGTCAAGATTTTAAATTGAATGCTAATGAACATCAATTTAAGAGAGAGAATGTTAGTAAAATTAGTATAAAATTATTTTTTATTTTGATTAATTAGTAGTTGTGGAGCTCTATTTTTAAGAAGAGTTTTGTTATAAACCTAGTCTATGGAATTATTATTGCACAAATTAAGTTAGTGGGTTACAAGAATTATGTTGATGGAATTTTCATTAATTAAAGTTCATAAAAAACTTGCAAGAGATGGTATTTTCAATCAATGAACTTAATGTTTTCAGCATATCCTGAAATGCTTAACACTATTGTATCTCGACTTGCGGCTCCAAGGCCTTCAAATATTGGCATGGCAACAGATGAACAAGCACAGAACTTGCAAATGACGTTTATAAGAGCTATTGTAGATTCATTGCGTGCAAGAGTCACAAGATCCATAATACTTCCGAAATCTTAATTCAACAAACGAGGTTACTTGTGAAAATACGTATTCTTATCAAGTAGAAAGAAGACTATTGATTGTTATAATTTTCTCTAATGCTACAACTTTTGCGATAACCATATTAAATAACTTACGAAATAATTTATAGCAATTCATATGTAAATTAATAGAAATCCGCACGGATAGATGGCCGATTTGTTGCGGAGGTTCTGCCGGCTTTCCTGTCCTTTGCAGATTCAATTTGACTTCTACTCCCTCGTTGCTTCCTCTTTCTTTAAGGGAGGTTCTCGAGAAGCGAAAGAAACGGTGTTAATAAGGTAGCCACATTGACTTACATTATATATATATATATATATATATATATATATATTTTTATATTTTTTTTTTTTATTTTTTTTTAATTTTTTTTTTTGGTTTTTTGGGTTTTGAGAAAGGCTTAATTATAATAATTAGTATCGAGCAAACTGAAAGCACAGTGACAAGACGAAGCGACAAAGAATAAATTTTTTTGAATAGATCACCGTTTCCTATTAGCAAATTGGTTAATTGCGAGAAATCGATTTATACATCCAACTACCGTCTCGATGCTACAAAAGTCTTAAGTGTCTTCATCCTAATTCAATCTTTATTTTATTCGTGTCCCGTACCAAAGCCTACGCAGCGGCCATGTTCTCCTGCATCGCAGGTTGAGCATGCCGATGCTCCCCTTCGTATGTAACGATCAGCATCGTCGGATCGTCCGTAGCCCGTTCTACGTGTTTCCTCGCAGGGCAGCCTCTCACGGCGCTACACTTGTAATATCCCCTGGAAATACAAACCAAACAATCAATACATCCGTCAGATTTGAATCATTTATAAGCGAGCGAAATCGATGGTTAGAAGAGCAGAGCACTTTGGCAGGTTACCTTGGGTACGGTGAACCCTTGATCGGCTTTTGGCCGTACTTCCTCCACGCGTACTCGTCCGATGGAATATCGGCGATTTTGGGACTAATCGCGGGGACTCTAAATGACTTCTTCACCCGATTTTTCCTGAATTATTAATCAAGAAGGACATAAACACGTAAACTAAACCAAACACCATGTTCTTCGAAAACCCTTTTTTTGTTTTTGAAAGAAAAATTAAAAATAAAAAATGAAACCAAAGGCCGTGGGATATTTTTCGTATTATATTATATTATATTATATTATATATTATATCTTCATATCTAGTGCGGTGCGCCTAATTTGCTAGCGTGAACGGAGCGCGTATTTCGCGAGCGGTGCCCAATTAATAAAACCCGGAGAAGAGACAAAACTGTAACCAAAGCTCCAACTGGGGAAAAGGAGTCCATCCTCATCGTCTCAGTCTCAATCAATCTGACGTTCATCGTCGATCCATTCAAGCAACCCACTCGGCTGAGTAACTCTGAGTCCAACTCGAGTTTTGGGTTAGCAGGTCACCCGGGTCAACTCAACTTGAAGTCGAACCGACTTCCCCCTCGCCTCTGCAGTCTCGCGCTCGAGATCTTAAAATAATAATAACTCGCAAGAGAGACCTTGAACGAAAGAATCTAAGCCCGCTAAAAATTGTGCTTTTAAGTAAAGATTCTAAAAGACAAAAAACAAAACAACACATACTTTCGCTTGGAGCAATGGCACTTGCCGGTGGCTGAGACGGAAAACTTGCCGGATATGTCGTCGGACTGATGATACTCGTTGCACCTCTTCTTATCATGCGCTGTGGAGGAGAGTGGAGGCTTGCCTGCGGGCGTCAAGAAGATCGACGATCCTTGCTTCCCATTAGAGACGCTGCCGTCTCCAGTAATCACCGAGGACATAAACGACGAATTCGATGAGACGCTGAAGCTTTCCTTTGTGAACTCCAGATCCGTACTCTTCGCGTTCGAGCCAAGAATGCTCGGCTTCGTGAAGTTGAGAGCCACAAATTGTGGTTGAGACTGGACAAAGCCCGCCGGAGATGCGATCGGAACCTCAGGGTTGCTAACGGCTGGGATGATCGGAGTCTGATGCACGGTAGCCGGAGCGGCGAACTGAGAGGAACCTGAGGTCAGGGTTTGAGAACAAGAGAGGGCGAGAGAGGAACGTGGCCCCGTTGATGACAACGAAGCCGAGGAAGAAGAGGGAGTTTGGACCGGGCCGCGTCTGAACCGGGCGTGACCCGTGCGGTTGAGGAGGGAAATCACCTTCTTGAACTTGGAGACGGTGAGGTTGGTGAGCTCCGTGCAGTCAACGTGATTAGATTGCTGGGACATGAGGCCGATCAGGTGCCCCACCCCCTTCAACCCTTGGGATGCAGCCTCCTGGATAGCCATCTGATCCTCCATCCCGAGAAGGCTCATAAGCTCTACTGCCATTTTTTACCCAGATTCGAAGAGAAGATAAGCGACGCCCAAAGAAAGAAGCAACAATCATTACAAACCCCAGACGATCCTTCACTCTCACTTCCGAGGCTATAAGGGGGAACAAAAGGGTAGTACCGGAACAGAGAAGGCAAGGCGTGTGGGTTGATGTAGGGGAGAAGTCACCGGGTGACCGGGTGAAAAGCTGACAGTGATGGTCAAAGAGCGGTTTTAATCCAACGGCCGATATAAGTTTGAATTTCTCAGTGGAAGCAGTCGGGGATGGAAAAACGAAGAAAGAACAATAGCGATAGCACGAACCGAGGCGTCATACGCAAGTCCACAAGCGCATACTCATGTCGGGTTATCTTTTTTACCGTTTTGTCTTCGCGGGGGAATTGTGTGTTTGACGGGACCTGGAAGAACTTGAAAAAGTCGAAAAACCGCCCGCGTCGTTGCGTGTTTTTCTTTTTCAATGGTAACATCTTTTGCCTTTTGTCTTGTTTCTCTTGAATTTACGTGTCCGCGATTTAGACCAAGTCATTCCATCCTCCTCGCCATTTTCCTCTTGTTTTATAATTCTACTCCAACGTCAATTGTTGCTCGATAAAAATGTGTTACTGGAGTTATGTGTGGATGGTAAAATTTTAGTTAAATTAAATAATAAATTATATCAAATAATGACTATGTTAATAATCTTCTACAATAGTGAGTATTCGACAGTAAAAAAAAAAATAACACACTTAAAAATTTAATGCCACAAAAATAAAAACATATAGATAATATATGATTATTTTAGAAATGATCAAAAATCAGCACTCACTGAAAATAAATTGAGACAGTAGCATTTGTAATGGTATAAATATGTCTAATATAGACCAATAAATACTTCAATTAAGAAAGGTAATTATATTATGGTGAATAACCAAAAAAAAAAAAAAGAGATGAAGATTTAAATTAACTTGAATTAAAAATTTTAAAACAATTAATTTTTATATTTGACTTTGTATATAATATATATATTTTTTTATCTAATTGCTACCAATTGAATTTAGAATCAAACCGTTTTCGTTTATGCATTGAAGTGCTTAATAATTCCCTACAAAAGATGGTACGTTGAGAAATTTTGCTTTTTATATTTCAAACGTAGCGGCTTGTACCAGTGTTTTATTTGAATTAACTATTTGCCAAGATATAATGCATGTTAATTTTTGGATATCAGAAGACAAAAATGCACTTATTAGCAATTAAATCAAATGCAGGCCAACGGATTTGATGATTACTTTGCAGAAAACAAATTAAAATGGTCACCATTAAAAAAAAAAAAACAAAAGAACAGTTCAGTTTTGTCCAAAACAAGTTGTTATTGTTCTGTACATAGGCACAAATTCCACGCAAACATAACATGTTTTAGTCCTAAAGGAACGCATATGTTTGATATAAGTAAACTAGAACTAACACAATATGAACAACCCTTTCTATTGTCTAGCCAAATATTTGACTGCTTTTTAATATGCCATATGTCATTGTGTAAGTTACAACTACAAACAAGCTCATTAATGTTCAAGGTCCAAACGTTTGGGTCAGCTTTTCAAGGTAAATTATATAATTCATGACTAATAGATGAAAATTTATAAATCTTAGCCTTTTAAGAATACATTTCTATGTAACTAAATTCATTATATTTTCTTTTGCTCAATTAACATCTTACCACACTAAAATTATTATCATTTTAAATTGCATAGTACCACGATGATGACAAAAATAATATATATATATATATATATAACTTTACAAAAGTAAAGTTGACAAATAAAAAATTGTTACTATTAATTTTGCAAAACGATAAAATAACTTTTGGTAGAGAGTAAAGATAGAGTGCTCATAATAACTAGTTTTTATAAAAATTAAAGCATGTTTGAAAAAGTAAAAGTTGTTTTACAAAAAGAAAATGACTTTTCCAAAGAAAGACACTAAGTTTTACAAAGGGAGATTCCCTTTTACAGAAATGAGTTTACATTTGCTTGTACCAAGCAATTTAACTCCTTAACTATATAAAGAGACCTTAAAGCCAAGTTGAAGCAAAAGCTTTTGGACACCCATTCAATGAATTCTCCCCCCTCTCTATCTCTCTCTTTCTCTCTCTCTCTCTCTGCTATAAATCTTCTCTTATCCCTTTATCCTATAAATCTCCTCCTTATATTTGATTTTAAATAGGTCATAACTTCCCTTAACTTCCAGAATGAGAATATTTAAACTATAACTAAAGTAGTTCCATCATTATTTGAACTAATTGAGAATTTTTGTAATGTCTATTTTGATATCAAAATAAAATAATCATAAATGGCTGCCTTTTTGGTTTTGGATAAGAAACATATTATATTAGGCTTGTTGGTAGCCTTAGTATGAAAAGGTTTAGGTATAATTTGTTCTAGTTTTGAATGAAATAAGGAAGGTTCTATGTTTTGAAAGTTATATTCCTATTTAATAGGATGGATAATTTGTAGGATATGGTAGGTAAAGTAAGTAAGATCATTATGGGTTTTGTCCATATGAAAGTATTTGAATCTAGCTAACTTAGTTATTTCAAGTATAGTCATGTAGTAGGTTTGAGGTTTAAAAAGGTCTTAAGGTTTGAAATACCATTTTAGAGGAAAAATCTTCTGAATATTGTTAAAAAGTATTTATCATAAAATCTTTATTCTATGACATATATTTTAAAAATAATTTTTGTCAATATTTTGAAGAAAATTTGAAATCTTTTTTATAGAAGTGAAAGGGATAAAGGGTACTACTTTACTTGTATCCTCTTTGTAGAGGTCTTCAAGAGAAGATAATATTTAAAGAACTTTTAGGGTTTTGCGAATGTTTTCCATCCATTTTTCAATTTGTAATTCTTTTTCAGGGGTTTTTAAGGATTAAGTCTTAGGGGTTTCAACTGGTTTTAGAGATTGACTTTGTGAATTGGCCAATTGTTTTATCTAAATTCTTATTAGTAAAGCATATGGGTTAAGTTTTGGATTAGGCTATTTTGGGGAAGAGGCTAGGTTCTCCTCTAAGTTTTGAATAAGACCTTTGTCCTTATTCTTGGACTTCATAGGCATCTTTAGGTATATTTTGAAGAAAATCTTGGGTTAAGAAATCAAGAATAAAATTTTTATCTCCTTTTATGTACTCAATTTGGAAATCAAATGTAGAAAAAATGACTGGCCAATATGCACAAATCTATTTTGATGTAATGTTTTGAACATCTTTTTATAAAACTTATTTTGCAAATATGCTATCAATCTGTAAAAAAAAATTATTGATTAATTAAATCACTTTGAAATTTTATAATGCATATGACAATAGATAAAATTTCTTTTTTGATGGTAGAATAATTGTATTAATAATCATTATAGTGTACAAATGCAAATTATATGATTTGTTACTTTCCCTCTTTAACTTATTTGAAAATACCTCTATATCCAAGTTTAGAGGTATTGGTTTCAACTATTTTTAAAAATGAAGGGTCAAAGAAGGTGGATGCAAGGAATTTCCTTGACCATAGTTTCAATTGGTTAGACAAAAGTAATATGCTAATAAGTCCGAGGAACATGAGTTTTCTTGAGATGACCAAGAAGGGGTTTTGCAATAGGAGTAATGGTTCCTTGAGAAATGTATTATCTAGGGAGTCTCACTTTAATTTGTAATAAAGAAATCTTAGATTGAAATATCATAAGTCTATTTTATTTAACAATATAGAAAAATGATTGTAAATATTTGAAATGTTGTTTATTAAAGTTTGAAAAGATCAACATATTATAAATAGGACAAAATTTTGAATATGGCTAAAAAATGGTATTCATAATTCTTTAAAATTCTGAAGGGGTATCTTTTAAACCAAATGGTATCGCATTTCATTCATACTATCCAAGTGGAACAATGAAAGCTATTTTATACCTATCTTTTGGATCAGTTTAAATTGGCCAAAATCTAGATTTCATGTCGAATTTAGAAAAGAGGTAGATAGAATGCAGTTTTTGTAACAAATCCTTTTTATTAGGAACCTAATCCATTTAAGGATTTTGTTGAGAGGTAGTTGATGACTAACTTGGGGGTACCTCTTTCAATTTTTGCTAACTTGTTAACATAGAAAATAACATATGGCCAAGGTGATCTAAATCTTGAATTTCTTTTCTATTATAACTTTTAAGTTCTACATTCATTTGGATAAGTCATGTTTTTGGAGAAATTTGTTTTTCATTGAAGTCTAGTTCGTAAGGTAAATCAATTATATGTTATTACATATTCCAAAAAGTATTTGAAAGATCAAAACAAAGTTCATTTTAAAGGGTTTCTTTAAAAGTAGAAATTTTATAAAATGCTAAGGTTTTGTAACTGGTTTTGAATTCTTTGAAGGGTTCTGTTAATAAAGAAGATCTCATTCTTTTGTTTGAACAAACATATGGAATAATTTTTGATAAGGTTTGAATTCTTAGTTTTTGGTGCTTCAAAAAAAGGAAAATGAAGTTTTTGAAATTTTACTTTAAAAGTAATACCATCATAATTAACAATATATGGAGTGATGCGATTTATGAATGACGAGAATCACCATATAATGCATATTTTCAACAAAAACAAATAGAGCTCTAATTTAAAAATGTTGATTTTGGATGAAAGTAGTAGTTTTGTTTGTAATGGTCATTTTAGAGTTATTTGTAAGTGAGAGTTTTTCATTGGTTTTTTCTTAAAAATGATTTGGAATAATTCCTTTTTTTTATGTAGTTCAAATTTGCACCTATGTCAAACAAGACTATCGTGTCTAACTTGAAATCATTTGAAAATGTCGAAGTGGTTTTAATGAAATATTTTCTTTCAAGTAACTTGTTCTAAAGTGAAAAAAAAAAATCATTTGGAACTTTTTCAAGATTTTGAAAATTTTAAGTTTCTTGATTTAGTTTAAGATCACTTTATGAGGTTTCTTTTAAGTATTTTGAAACAAAAAGTTGAAGGGTTTAATTATCCTTTCATTGGTTTTGTTTAAGTTCTTTAAGTTCTATTTTTATTGTTTTGATTTTAGTTTAAAGTTCTTGTATAGTAAAAGTTGATTTCTTGGAATTTTTTGGGCAAGAATTATAGTAAGGTCATAGAGAGGTTTAGAAGTTAATGGTATGATAATGAAAGGTTTTGTTTCCTACTTTTGGAAGGTCTTTAGGAGGTTTTCTAAGTATTCATTTTAAAGTTTAGGATATATGATCTATTTAATAAGCTTTACATGGATTTGTTGGTATTTTGTAAGTGTGTTTATTTTTTTAGATTTTGATTTAGATTCTATAGAAATAGAGGTTTGGACTTCATCTGTTCAAAGGGGTTCTTCATCTAAGTAATTATAGGAAGGATGAAAATCAAAATTGAGGATGTTTTGGAATATGGCTTCCAATTTTAAAATGGTTTCAAGTTCTAGGTAAAGCTTTTGGATTTTTTTATTAAGTTTATAGTATTTGGCTATGTGTCTGTTCTTTTGACACTTGAAGTAAGTAAAGTCTTTATAGAATGGTTTAAAAGTAGATGGCTTTGATTCTAGTTTTGACTTGGATGCTTTTGCTTTCCTAAGTTTAAAATAATAGGTTTGTTTGTTTGTTTCTGAGATTTTTTGTAAATACAGTAAGATTTGATGTAATATTTAATATACTTCTTCTTACTAGGCTCAAAAAGTTTTGGAATTTCTAGATTAAATTGTTGGCAAAAAGTTCAAACTTTAAAATGAAATTGTTTCATTTCCCATTTAAGATGTTTTTAAAGTTTAAGATTTTGGAAAGTCTTGAATCCTTCTTATTGGGTAAAACTGATTAATTCACTATAAGTGAATTGATCATAAGGGATAGGATTGCCATCGACTGTTTTGATGGTTTGTTAGACCTTTTCTCTTAAAAAGGTTGGAAGTCTTGCAAAGAATTTTTCTTTATAAAAAGGTTAGTTAAAGTCCTCTTTAAGCATGACTCTAGTAAGGAAAGTGTTTCTGTAGTTTTAGAATTCATTAAGTTTCTTACATTTAAGGTTTGTAAGAATGAGATAGGCTATAACATCTTTGATAAGATTTTCAGAGTTATCTAGGATGGGTACACCTTCTTCTATAGTTTTGATGGCTCTAATGATTTAATCTTTTAATCATTAATGAGATAATAATCTCACCATCCTTTGAGTTGTCTTGAGAATCTTATTATGAGGAGTTCAATAATAGTTTTGTCTTGAGTGTTGTTATTGGTTTTGTAGACATTTACTGTCATTCATTTGTTGTATAAGACTAAGGATATGATATTCTATCATGCCATTAATATTCCATTTGTCAATTGAAGAGATATTAAAATTATATTAGTTTAATGTGTTTTGCTTGTTTTCAAGGTTAAGATATAGATCTGCGAGTTTAGAAATGAGTTTTGGCCATGAGATATGATTTATTTGTGGTTTTGATACCTATAACTGTCTTTTGGTAAAGCAATCTTCACTTTTGCAAAGATACTTTAATTTTTATAAAAGCCAGTAGTCATAAGCACCCTTTCTTTACTTTCTACTGAAAATTGTTTTGTCATTTTGCAGAATTGGCAATCATGAGCTTTGTCTTGAAGTTGTTAGCTTCACTTTTAACTAGTTTTGGCATGTTTTGTTTTTGACATTATGCTAAAATAATCTTCTTTAATATTTTGTAGGCTTTGTAAAGACAAGGATTCACTATTCTCTGAGTGGTTTGTCTTTTTCTGAAGAATTTTTGGACTACAATAATTGTTGTATTATTCTAAAGTATTCTTCTTTAGTTTAGGCTATTATTAAAAGAGCAATAATGTAAGATTTTTGGGTCAGAAATGTAGTATTTGGGGCCTTGGTTTGTAATGGCTAGACCATTAGTGGTTGATTTATATTATCCAACCATATTTTAATGCTGGGTTTTAACAATGTTTCAAAAATTTTGAATAAGTCCCACCAATTAAATTTAAATTTTCTGATGTATAAATATACACAAAATTCTTTCTCTTATGGGTTTTAACTTAGGAGTTTGATTACCAAATATAGGATAAAGTTCTTATCCTCATCAGAATATATTTATATATATATAAACTATCTATTAATAGAAAAAGGTTTACATATCACTTAAATATTAATGAAAAATTAAAAAATTACCCAAATATCTTTTTTAAAATTTTAATTAGGTTCATAATTTTAACTTATTCATAATTTGTAGTTTTTTTTAATTATATTCAATTTTTATATCTCATCATGATTATTCTTAATATTTTTAAAATGTTTTAAAAAGTACAACTTTTTTTTACTATAAGAGTAATTTCTTAACATATTATGATTATTTTTTAAAAAAATTTCAAAATTCATAATCTTTCAATTTTTACAAAGAGATGTTCAAGAGATTAGATAATGAGAAAGAGAGAGAGAGAAATTGATTTTTGATAAATCTGTTATACTAGTTCTTTTTTCATTGACTTTCAAAATTTTAAAGTTCTAAAAAATGGTATTTTGTTAATATTGTAATGAATTTGAAAATTTCCCATTTTTATAATTTTCTTCGTTAGCATTCCACTATATAATTCAAAATGATGTAAATAATTTTAGTATATTAAATGTTAATTGTATAAAAACAAATTTAGTATTTAATTATATAAAAATAATTTTTTAAGAAAAATTTTGCAACATTTTATCCATTATTATTAATTAAGTAATTAAATTAAAATAAATTTAATGTAACATGACTTATATTAGGGTTTCTCAAAATAGAAAAAAATAAAAGTAATAAAGGTCATGTCTCTTAGCAATTAAACCTAAAAGGTGTGTATAATGCAAAATACATAATTATTAGCCTAATTACTCTAAATAATTATTTATTATATTCACTAATTAATAAATGTGACTATAATAAATAACCAAAAATTATGTTTGATGGATTTTAAGCTTAAGACTTATGGATTACAACTAAGACATATGACTATTAGACTAAAGAACAATTTTTTGATAGTTAACAACTAATTGCTTTTTATGTTGTTTTAAAGTAAATAATAGAAAATCAAAAAAAACTTATGTCTTTATCATTTGAACTCATGATTATTTAAATGAAGGATTAAGTTTATAACTATAATATTAAAAACATAGATTTAATGATAACCACCACTGCCTAATCTTTGTCTAATACATCAAAACTTTTTTTTTTTTTACCTTTTGGTATCTCCCTTTTTATACCAATTTTTGAGAATTTAATTCCAATAACATAATCTATAATTAAGTGTATTTTATTTTATCTAGTGAGAAAATTTGCATAAATTTTACTACAAATTAATGAGGGTGAATTTTACTTTAAGGAGAGTGATATTAGATGCACGACTTGAAACAATTTTCTTTTAATTTTCAATATAACCTAAGTTTCGTACTAATAATTTTAAGAAAAAATTGTAATATGGTTGAAACACTGAAAGAGTTGGCTTATAACTTTGTGACATTAGAGAGATTTAATAAAGGAAATTTTATATGTTAGTATAAGAGGGTTCATTTTTTATGAGTGTAATTATAAGCAATTTATATTCTGAACAATACAAGACTAAAAGAGTCAAAAAATGAGATTGTTATTGATACGAGGAAAAGACAAAAAAAATGGAAGATAGTTGATGGGATATTCAAAAGGCACATTTTAAATGTTATAAGGTATTAATTATTTGATATTTACTATAATTTTCAAACTACAAAGGAACTCTGAGAGAAATTAGAGATAAAATACATGTTAAAGGAAATAATTAGTAAGAAATTTTTCCTCTTTAAATTTAATAATTTTAAAATGATTAATGATAGACTAGTAATGAAATAATTTGTTAAGATTAAAAGAATACTTAATTACTTTTCACAAAACAATATATTTATAAATGAAACCACTATTATGAGTTTTATAATAAATAAGTTGCCTTTTACATAAAATGATTTCAAAAAAAGATTTAAGTATAAAATAGAAGATATTTCTCTTGAAAAACTTGCTAAGTAACATCATTTAAAAAAAGAGTTTTGCATATAAAAGGAAAACAAAGCGTAAGGTTCTTATATTTCAAAAGTGCATGGAGTTACAAAAGGGCAATTAAACAAGTCCTTTAACAAGAGAAAAGTCAATCCGATGATGAAAAAAAGTGACATAAAAGGCAAAATAAACAAGGAAATTTTTATTTTTGTTTGAAGAATAGACATTATAAATTTGAGTGTCATCTTTTCAAAAAGAAAAAGGAAAAATAAGCCTTTTTCTAGATTAAAAAATGAGATAATGGTTGCTATGATCATAGAGATCAATTTGGTAAATGATGACACTAATTTAGTGGATTGATTATAGCGTTACTTGAGATATTTGCAAGAACAAAAGTCTCTTTAATGGATTGAAACTAGTAATTAATGGTACTATTATATATATGAAAATTCTACTGCAGTTCTTATCACGAGAATTAGGAAAATAAAGTTGCAATTCACTTATGGGAGAGTCATTACTCTTATTAATGATTTTATGTTCAAAAAGTTAAGAAAATTCTAGTTTTAAGTAATCTTTTAAACAAATATAGGTTTAAACTTGTATTTGACACTAATAACATTTTTCTCTCTAAAAGAAGTGTGTTTATAAAAAAGAGTTATCTTTGTGATTAGATCATCAAACTCAATATTATTACTAATAATAATACTAATATTTCTACTTATACCATTAAGTATTCTTCTTTATGGCATAATAAATTAGGATGTATAAATTTTAAGAGATTACATAATATGACTAAATTAGAATTAATTCCATATTTTGATCCATCCAAAGATAAATGCATAACTTGTATATTAACAAAAATAACTAAAAGTGTATTTTCAAGCATTCAAAGATCTTCGAGTATGTTAGAATTAATTCATAGTGATGCCTAACACACGGACACCAGGAGGAAAGAAATACTTTGTGATCTTAGGTGATACACATTACGAACATCCTATTTTCACAGCTCAGGAGCGTCTAGTGTCTAGACCATTGGAGAGGGATAAAAGATTTGTCGTTCTTTACTCCATTGTTCTCTCTCTCTTTTTTTTATTATTATGTACCGGGGAGGTTACTAGTAGCAAATTAATTGACATTCGAGGGAGTTGTAACTCTTTGAGAACTGCTCCTCCTTATATTTTTTTTTAGTTTTCTTTTCTTATTTTGTCAAATTATTCCATTATAGACGGATCGACCCAATTGATAAATAAACAAAAATAATTTATCAAAAAATTAGAAAACGATTTTTTTTAATATTTCTATTTTATCTATTTTCATTCTCAACATCCCAATCTCAATCACTTGAATCAGACTTTCTCGTTTTTCATTTTCTTTTTTTTTCTTTTTTTGGTCTATTTTTCAATAACTAGTCTTATTTTCATTGTATTTCAAAAAATAAAAAGAAAAAGAAAAAAAACCCTTAACATTGTGAGTTCCATACATTTTTGTACACGATGGATGACATTGGGTACTCTCTCTCTCTCTCTCTCTTTTCTTTTCTTTTCTTTTCTTTTTTTTTTTTTTTTTTTTTGTTCCCTGCACATAAGCAATCTTTTTGTATAATTGGAGATAAGACAGTCGGGGAGATGGGATGCGGCTCGCCCCTCTTTTTCTCGATCATTCACGGTCCCACATGGTACGAAATGGGATTCGTTTGGTCCAAAAACCCGGCCCATTTAAATCAGATCCAATTTGCCTCTGTCAAGCCCAAGTTGTCTCATCAAAACGTAGCCGTTAAACCAACCAAGCAAACATATAAATTTCTTCTCTTTCCTGCTGCCGCTCGCCCACCACCCAAACATGAATTTCCCCTGCGCAAGGAAGACGTAGTTTGCGTTAGATCTAAGAGAACGCAAACGCACCGAAAAAATAAAATAAAATAAGAGAGAGAGAGAGAGAGAGAGAGACGCACACACACACACACACACACACACACAAATGACTCGTTCTGTGAAAGCAACGCAATTGACCTAATCACGATGGCGAAGACGACTAATAGATCGAATCCGTATCAAGGTATGATTGCTTTTCTCTGCCATTTTTCAATGATCCGGAGATTGGTTTCCTGACGTTTTCCTCGATTTCGTTTTTAATTTATGGTTCTTGCAAGAAATTTTTAGGATTCTTTTTGGAAAATTTAATCCGGAGGGGGTGGGGATGTTAAGGCGTGTTTGGTGGCCAGGAAAATGTGGGACGATTGCAGGATATGGAGTATGCTTACCACGTGTCAGTGTCTACAAGTAGTTCCTGGCTTTTAATTCTAAAGCAGCGCGTGGATAGCTTATCCAAGCTTGATGATGTCTGGAATGATATTTGAAGTTCTTAATCATTTTCATGGAGTGTGTTCTTCGTGATTCAAAAATGGACATTGATTTTCTTGTCTTGTTGATGGTATTGACTTTGTGTGTTTTTTTTTTTTATACTTTTGCATCTGTTGGGACACGTTTAGGAGAGAGAATTAAATGATGATCGAGACTTGGAGTTAAAATTAGTGATTGGCGGGAAGTCAAGGTGGGGAGCAAAAACGGGGTGGATCGGAATCGGATGGAGAAGAACAAGGGCCGTACCGATCTGCTCACAGCCGGCCGCAAAAAGGTACCCTGTTTATGTATCATGCATCTTGATTCGACATTGTTGGGTATGTAGATTTGCTGGTTCTTCATTGTGTGACTAATTGTGGACAAATTGGAAGAAAAGAGCTAAAAATAAATTGTTAGCTTCTCTAAGGGACCAGGGGTTAAAATTTGAAGTTACTTGTTACACTACGGTCAAATGTTGATCGAGCCTTTGCTTTGAGTTCCTTCGTGGATTCACATTCGTGGAGTGAAGAAAAACTCAATGGATTTAGAGTGCAATTTAAAAGCAAACAGCTTGAAATATCGCATCCTAATTCATATTTTGCCTCTTCCTTTTACTCTTGAAAGTCTATGCATATATGATATAAGATAAATTGCCTCACTATAGGATCCAAGAGTTTTACTTATTTTTTCTTCTTCCCTTTCATTATCTCAGCTGTGATGGATTTATTTGGCTGCTGCCTAAGTTTTATTCTTTCATTCCCAGCTTCAGCAATTTCGTAAAAAGAAGGACAGTAAAGGCAGTAGCAATCATGGGAAATCCTCAAAAAAATCTAGCAAATCTGGACAGCATGAATCAGATGCTGATGCACCATCAACCACTGTCAAATCATTGGTGCCACAGAGTCTTGAAGGGGAGTCTGTATCTCACATTGATTCCAACTCAGAGATTGCAGAGTCTTCTGCTTCTCATTCTGTGGAGAATTCAGTGGCTCCTGAAGTTGATATTGTGGCAGTTGATCTATCATCAAGTTCCATGGCATCTGATAAAGGCATAGCCAGAACAGCATTGGATCATAATGATGAGAGATGTATACAGGAAGTTGAGGCACATGAGCATGATATCAATTACTTGGACTCCACTGAAGTGGACGCTAACAAGACAGTTAATGATGAGGAAGCAAAAGTTTTTTTGGTAGCTTCAGACATTCCAGATTCTCCTAAGGGATCCAAAAATGATGATCAATTTCTGAGTGTTGATGCTTTGGGTTCTCATGGTGTAATTGGTTCTGCAAATGATGCTACTGTGACAGCTGAAATAGACAGCATGAATCAGGAAGAGGACAAGGATTTCTTGCCATCACAAAAAGATGCTACTCATGCAGGGGAAGATCAGGTAACCAATATAGGTTTTGCTCTTTTTACCTTTGTTCTTATTTTAGTCTGTCTATTTCTTCTTCCATCATTATGGAAGTCTGCTGGGCATGTTTGGGCTAGTGATGAGTGGATTTGGTGTATAATTAAATTCTCATTTGTTGCTGGGTAGGGGCAATGCAGGAAGCTGATGGTTTGGGTTTAGACCAATTCAGTAGAAGCTGTGACATAGACCCTGAAGGAGATGGAAGAATAATTTTTCCTGAGCGAGGTGAAAATGCAGGGGCAGCTTCAGGTCAGAACAATGCAATTCAGGAAGCCTCTCAATTGAAGGAAAATGAGGGTGGAGATGATGCATATCAATCTATAAGCACAACTGACATGTCAGATGGGTCATTGGCATCTTCCTTACCTGTCTCAGATCCTTTGCGTATTGGCATTGATGTGACAAATCAACTGGGCAAAGTTGTTGATGTGGATCCATATTATATGGAGAAATCTGAAATATCATCTGGACCCGGCCATCTCGGAAACAAATGGAAAGAACAGAGTCAGGCTGATTCAGCATTTGCAGAGGCATGCAATCAGGAATATATGCCTGAAGAGTCATTTATATTTGTAGGCAAAAGCAATGAAGGGTTATCTCTGTTACCTGGTTTAACAAATGCATCAGAAGCATACACTATGTCTCCCTTTACCAATGGGCTCCCAATCAGCCTCTCACAGCTTGTAGAGGCTATTAAGGGGCTTGGTGAAGACGAGTATAGATTGCTTCTCAAGACAATAGGGCCAGTTTCTAATGCACAGTTGGGGAATAGTTGTTTGATTGCACAGAATTATACCCTTCCAGGTTTCGAAAGACTTAAAGAAGAATTATTCCTTGCAAGTTGTGCAAGGGATATCTTCCACTTGCAACTTACTGAACAGTCTGATCTGCACAAAGAGTATGATTGCCAGTTTTATCAATTGGATAATGAAATGTCTATGATTCATTCCTCACACAAAGAAGTTTGTGAGAGGAACGAATACCTTGCTCAAGCACTTGCAGAGTGCAGGTCTGAGCTTAAGGCTGCTATTAGTGAGAAAGAGGATCTCCAACATCAATCTGATTTAGCAAAGAAAGAGGTCGAGGTAGTTTATGCCAGAGCACATGAGCTTCAGGGAAGACTGGAAAGATCACAATCAGAATTGTTGAGTTTGTCAAAGGAGTCAGCTGATTGCAAGGATTTGATGGCAGCATTACTGGTGGAAAATGATAACTTAAGCGCAACTCTTGCTTCACAGAATCAGGAGAGAAAGATGCTTGTTGAGAAAAAGGATTCTTGCATCTTTGAGAATGAGAAGCTCCTGATGGAGTTAGCTGACAGCAAGAATTTGGTGGCAGCTCTAGAAGTGGAAATCTCCAACTTAAGTGCAGCCTTTGCTTCCATTGCAGAGGAAAGAAAGAACCTTGAAAGGGAAAAGGACTGTCTTGCCAATGGGAATGAAAATTTATCTATGACCTTGTCTAAGGGCAAGGTTCAGGTGGAAGCTTTAGAAAGGGAAAATGCCAAGTTAAGTGGGGAACTTACTTTAGTCTTACAGAAGCTGGAGGGGCTTGAGGAGGAGAAAAAAGATGCTATTCATGAAAACAAGAGACTTTCATCTGATCTTCTCATTCTCCATGAGAGTTTGGCCAAGGATCAAGAGAATTACATGCGGCTTGAGGATGAGATGAGAGAATTGACTGTGCAACTTGAACAACTTACTCAGGAAAATGTATTTCTTAGTAGCAGCCTTGACATTCATAAGGCCAAGATGAGAGAAATTGAAACTAGTCAAATTCAAGTGTCATTTCCAGTTGGGGAAGCTGTGAATCAACTGCAAAGTTTGGAAGCACAGAGCAGTGCTCATGGTAGTGAAACTGATGATGAACTTTCTCAACAGAGTCACAGAAAACGAGATATTGAAGCCACCTTTTGTAATTTGCAGAAAACATTGTCTGGTGGCCTTGCTGGAAGCCCTCCATTTGAGCTGTCTGAGCAGGAAATGTTTGATGATTCTAATGGGTTTGTAATCTTGAGGGGACACCTAGATGAGGCGGAGAAAATATTGGAAAAACTAGAAAAGGCAATAGAAGATATGCACTCTTATTCTGCTTTCTTGTGTAAATCTACCGCCAAATTGGCAGCTCCAGCAGCATCAAAACTAATTAGAGCTTTTGAGTCAAATATGCATTTTGATGAACCTGAGGCAAATGAGAGGGCCACGACTGAAGATCAATCACCAGGAACAGATTCCTTTGTGTCAACAAAAGAGCATACAGGAAGTTTGAAGGCAGTCCTTAAGCAGTTAGCCCTGGACTTTAAAAATGCCAGTTCATTGTTCAAGGGGCAGCAAGATAACAGCTGTACAGCAAGTTGTGCAATCAGGGATTTCAAGGCTCAGTTTGAAGCTTTGGTAGAACATAGTGATAGTTTAGAGGCAACGAACATTGAAGTTGGGGTTCTTTATGAAGTTGCAAAGCAACAGCTGTTTGTTGTTCAAGAAAAAAGCACAGAGCTTAAGGTTCTTTATGAAACCTTGAGGGAAGAAGACAGCAGCCTTAAAGTAGAGAACTGTGAGCTTGGGGAAAAACTGATTGAGTCTGGATCAAGAATTAATGATTTGCAGAGTCAATTGCATGAATTACAGCAGAGTTCAAATGAGATGGTTTCTGTGCTTCATGATCGCTTAGAAAATATTCAGGAGTCAGCTGAGAGGGCAATGGTAGTTGAGCAAGAATGGGGTTCTACCACTGGCCAGATCATTGCAGTGATCAAAAGGCTTGACAACTCTTCAGGATTTCTGCACACCTCCAACTCACTCACTGGCAGTTATAATTCCCCAGATATAACTGATCAAGTGGCTGTCTCTGTTGATGCTGCTATCAATACAATCAAGAATATGAAGGAGAAACTTGAAGCTGTTTGCGCAGACCATGAAGCAACCTTCAATTTGTTTAAACAAGCAAATGAAAAGTGTGACCATTTACAAGAAAAGAATGAATTGGCCGATAGCACATTGAAGAAATTGTATTATGAGCTCAGGAACTTTGCTATTGATTCATGTGGCTATGTAGAAGAGATAGACCCAATCATACAAGATCAAAATTTTCCTGATTCTGTTGATTATGTCAGGTATGAAACCCTTATGAAGCAATTGGCCAATTTTGCAGCTGAGAGGCAGCAGCTACAGCGTGTGAATGACAAACTCAATTTGGATTTGATGAGTCGAACAAATGATGTCAAGGTGCTGAACAGAACATGTCTTGATTTGAGTTCAATTCAAAACTTAATTGAGGAGGTTGAGAATGTGGTGAAACTGGATGCCAAGATGGACTCAGATTTAACGCCTTCTCAACATCTAGAGTCTTTGGTTCCTCTACTTGTCTGTAAATACAAGGAGGTTGTTGACCAGGTTAGCTCTTGCAGTGAAGAATTTGGATCTAAGGGGATGGAACTGTCAGAATTGCAGGAAACAATACATCAATTAAATGCCCCGAAACTTCAGAATGAGAATGAAATTCTTCTTCTTAAGGAACACTTTAGCCAGATGGAGGAAACCCTTGCAGCTACACAGTCTGATTTACAGGAGAAAGCAAGTGAATTTGAACAGTCAGAGCAGAGGGTCTCTTCTATTAGAGAGAAGCTTAGCATGGCAGTTGCCAAGGGAAAAGGCTTGATTGTGCAGCGTGACAGTCTGAAGCAGTCTTTGGCTGAGAAATCCAGTGAATTGGAAAGATGCTCACAAGAGTTGCAGTTGAAAGATGCCAGGCTTCATGAGGTAGAAGTGAAGCTGAAGACCTATTCTGAGGCAGGTGAGCGTGTGGAGGCTTTGGAATCTGAGCTTTCATATATTCGGAATTCAGCCACAACATTAAGAGAATCATTCCTTCTAAAAGACTCTGTACTCCAGAGGATAGAAGAAATTCTAGAGGATCTAGATCTACCAGTGGAGTTTCATGCAAGAGATACAATAGAAAAGGTTGATTGGTTAGCCAGGTCAGTGACTGGAAACTCTATACCACTGACAGATTGGAATCAGAAGAGTTCTGTAGTAGGTTCATATCCAGTTGCTGGGTTTACAGTCATGGATCCCTGGAAGGAAAATGCACAACCTAGTTTAAGTTCAGGTTCAGTAGATGATATGAGAAGAAAGTATGAGGACCTTCAAAATAAGTTTTATGCATTGGCTGAACAAAATGAAATGCTGGAGCAATCATTGATGGAAAGGAACCACCTGGTGCAAAGATGGGAAGAACTTTTGGACAGGATCAATATGCCTTCACAGTTGCAGTTGATGGAACCAGAACACAGAATTGAGTGGATGGTAAATGCACTTTCAGAAGCTGACCACAATAGGATTTCTCTCATGCAAAATATTGATAAGCTTGAGAACCATTGTGGCTCAATGACAGCAGACTTGGAAGAGTCACAGGAGAGAATATCTTACCTAGACACTGAGTTGAAGGATTTTCAAAAGAGAATATCTGATCTTGAGATGGACCTTCAAATGGTTATCCACGAGAGAGAATCTCTTTCTGAAAGACTGGAAAATCTGGTACCAGAACACGAGAAGCTTTCAGCCAGGGCAGTTCAGCTTCAACTTGAAAATGATAAACTCCAAAATGAAGCAATTGGTTTGCAGGAGAAATTGGTTGCCAAGCATGTAAATGAGGAGCGAATTGGTGGTGAAATAAGCCGGTTGCAGGACTTGATCTGTGATGCATTGCAGGAACCTGGCACAAAAGATCCTGTTTCTGGTGACAATAGTACAGAATACTTGGAAGTATTATTGAGGAAGCTAATAGAGAACTACACTCTTGGTTTAGTGCCTTGTGTTGTAGTTGAGAAGACTAGAGAAATTTCAGATGCAAATATTGTTCAGCAGAGAACTAGGGAAGCATCAAATGCTGAGGAATCAGATTTATCTATTACAATGAGTGGTGCAGTCGAGAGTGAGGGATCAAACGTGGATGTTCTGAGGAAAAAGCTGGAGGATATTGTGAATGAATTGATTTGTGTGAAGGAGGAAAGAGATGGATATATGGAGAAGCAACAACTTTTGATTTGTGAAGTTGAAACACTCAACAAGAAAAGGGTGGAGTTACAAGAGCTTCTTAGTCAGGAAGAGCAGAAGTCTACTTCTGTAAGAGAGAAGTTGAATGTTGCAGTAAGAAAAGGGAAGTCTTTGGTGCAACAGCGTGATAGCCTGAAACAATCTATTGAAGAGATGAGCACTGAGATGGGCCATCTGAAATCCAATATGGAGCACCAGGAAAATGCTCTTGCAGAATATGAACAGAGGCTGAGAGACTTCACCACATACCCTGAAAAGGTAGAAGCCCTGGAATCGGAGATCTCGTTATTGAGGAATCATTTGGCTGAAACTGAACACTTGTTGCATGAGAAAGAGAAGATTTTAACCATGATCTTAAATACTCTGGAAGACATTGATGTTGGTGTTGAAATATCCAACAGTGATCCAGTTGGAAGGTTGGTGCACATTGGTGACTTATTGCAAGATTTGCATGCAGCTGTGGTTTCATCTGAACAAGAATCTAGAAAATCTAGGAGAGCAGCCGAGCTACTGCTTGCAGAGCTGAAGGAAGTTCAGGACAGGAATGACGAACTCCAAGAGCAGCTGGGTAAAGCAACAATTGAACTTGCAGAACTCTCCAGGGAAAGGGATGGAGAGGAGACTGCCAAACTGGAAGCTCTTTTTCATCTGGAAAAGTTATCTGCTGCTCACTCTGAAGAGAACACCAGACAGCATTCTGAACTGGTGGCATTAAAGTATGCTGCAAATCAACTCAGCAAGAAGTTCTCTGATCTCAAAAAATCACTAACCTGCATTTTTTCTGGGGAGTTGGAGTTTCTGCAAAATCTACAGGCTGGAATGGAGTCATGGCTAAAAAGACCAGAGGCTAATCATGTGCTTCAAGTGCCACTTTTCAGAGAATCTGGTGGCAATATATATTCAAAATCTAAGGTATCAATGTGCCACTCTGTGGAAATTCATAGATTTTTTTGCATTCAATGTAAAAGTCTCTTTGCATTTCTTGTTAGTTTAGGGCATTTATGTTTGTTGTATTTTTTACTTGTCATTTGTTCTTCTAACTGACTTCCCCTTTTCAGGAGAATTTTCTGTCAGCGAATTTCTCATCAGAACCTGATATTACAGACAATTTTGATGACAGCTCAGCTATAGA
Organism: Bruguiera parviflora; assembly: GCA_019804595.1. Classification (NCBI taxonomy): domain Eukaryota; kingdom Viridiplantae; phylum Streptophyta; class Magnoliopsida; order Malpighiales; family Rhizophoraceae; genus Bruguiera; species Bruguiera parviflora. The sequence continues at coordinate 8,560,384 of CM034045.1, read as the reverse complement.
AATTTGTAGTTCTGTACAGGAATTCTTGAAAGAAACAGGTGGTCTGAAATCAATATTACATGAACACTCAGTGACACTACAAGAAAGAGCTGGTAATCTGTCAAAACTGATGGAAACTCTTCATAGAGAAATGACTTCCCAAAAAGAGTCATTCGAGTCCCTGAAGAGAGATGTGCAATCAAGGGAAAAACAAAATGAAATGGAAGTTGTTGCATTGCGCAGAAATGTTGCCTTACTTTATGAAGCTTGCACCAGTTCAATGATTGAAATTGAAAATAGAAAAGCTGAAGTTGTAGGAAATACTTTAACTGTTGGAGATTCAGGGATGAATTTGAAACCAACAGCTTGTGCTGATAGCAGACTTCCTTCTGTTGAAGAGAACTATTGTTCATCTGAGGAACATGTGAAAACTACAGCAGAAAGACTGTTACGAGTTGTAAAGGATTTTACTTGTTTCAGAGGTGACAGCATAGAGGGTGACAAAAATGAACTGAAAATCACCATATCAAATTTGCAGAGAGAGCTTCAGGAGAAAGATATTCAGAAAGAGAGGACATGCTTGGACCTTGTTGATCAAATTAAGGTAGCTGAAGCTGCTGGTGCAAGGTACTTGCTAGATCTTCAATCTTCCAAAAGTTGTGTCCTTGATTTGGAGAAGCGGTTGGAAATGATGGAGGGAGAGCAGAGTTTATTGGAGCAGACAGTAAAGGAACTTGAAGCTGGACAAGCTTTATCCGTGGAGTTAGAGAAGAGGGTCCCATCACAAACTGATGTGCTTGCTGCCAAAGACCAAGGTTGGCTGATTGATCCTAGAGATAGTCATTTTAATTGCTCATATTACATTGTTAAGTTGCTAATAGAGATATTGCATGCTGAATGCAGAAATTGAAGCCCTAATGCAAGCTCTTGATGAGGAGGAGATTCAGATGGAAGCAGTAACAAGCAAGATAGAGGAACTAGAAAAAGCTGTCCTGCAAAAGAACTTAGAGATTGAGAACCTTGAAGTTTCACGGGGGAAGGTTCTTAAAAGGCTTTCTATCACTATAACCAAGTTTGATGAGCTTCATGAGTTTTCTGAAGGACTCCTAGCTGAGGTGGAAAAGCTTCAATCACAATTGCAAGATTGCAATGGTGAAATATCATTCTTAAGGCAAGAGGTCACTAGATGCACCGATGATGTTCTTCTTGCATCTCAGATGAGCAACAAGAGAAATTCTGATGAAATTTATGAGTTATTCATATGGTTAAACTCACTGATTTCTCCAGTTGGGACACAAGATGCAAAACTTGATCCTTGCAGTGAGGTCCATGAGTACATGGATTTACTGCAGAAGAAGATCACTTCTATTGTGTCTGAATTGGAGGATCAACGGAAAATTGCACAAAGCAGGGATGCATTATTGCAACTGGAGAGGAGTAAAATAGAGGAATTAAGACTTAGAGAGGAGACTCTTGAGAGGTCCTTGCACAACAAGGAATCCCAACTAAACATGCTTGAGGGTCTTGGAGATTCAGGACAGCCAACTACTTTGGTCTCAGAAATTTTGGAAGTTGAACCTGTGGTGAGTCCCTGGATCTTTCATGCATGTAAACTCACAGCATCCCTATGTTTTTTAAGAGAGAAAAGCTAGCTGGACTCACTTTGGGGGGCACTTGGTAGGCACAAGAGATGTGTTCTAATCATATCTCACTTACTGTTACAAATAAATGAAACTTAAAGTAAAAAAAAATATTTTAAATGTCCTCTTGTGATTACCATGTACCCCAATAAATGTAGGTTTTTAGCGGTGCTTTATTTTTTAAATCATGAATAACATTTGTTTACAATATAGTTTTCCAAATAAAATTTTGGTAATTTAGTTATGAAGCACTGAGGTTGTAGAATTTTGTTTTATAAACAAATTGAGTATGGCCAGTCCAGACAAAAATAATCTGGCACGCCAACTTTGGGTTATTTACCCTTTAAATTGTGATAAGGTTGTTTTTGGGTAATTTTTATAGGTCTTTGTTTTTGCCATATGCATTTATACAGAAATCCACCCTCTCTTGCACATGCGCATGCAGAGATACAACAAAATAACTCAAATGTTTTAGGGGTTGTTCTGTTAGGCAAAACTCAGGCATACATGTGTCTATCACCTCTCGGTGAAAGTGCCTTGGTTCTTAATTCTCCCATGATATTATAGGGTTATTGAATGCTTTGTGTTGGATACATAACTGTTAATTTTGTATGTTGATTTCTTGCTCCCCTGAAAGTACAAAGTGGGTTTTACATTTTTCTTTGTCAAATCTGGAGCAATCATATTTTTCTGTGAATAGTGTCCCAATTGCAATGAACTTTGGTGCAGATAAACAAATGGCCTGTCCCGGGGCCTTCTGCTGCATCTCAGGTTCGCTGTTTGCGCAAGGCCAATAATGATCAAGTTGCTATTGCTATAGATACAGATCCTAGTGGCAGCAGTAGGTTAGAAGATGATGATGACAATAAAGGTATTGCACTGGACTTTTTGCAATTTTTGTTCTTTTCACTGGGCATCTTGAGTTGTAATTTAATGATAGGATCCCTACTGAGTCTGATCTTTTTTCCCCTTATGCTTCAGTTCATGGTTTCAAGTCACTTGCTACGTCCATAATTGTCCCAAAATTTACAAGATGTCTAACAGATATGATCGATGGTCTATGGTAGGGACTGTTTATTTTGTTGTCTTGTGTTGATTGAAGACCATCTAGCTTCGTGAATTGACTAAATTGATTCTATATGTGCTGTACACTAGGGTTTCTTGTGATCGGGCACTGATGCAACAACCTGCCTTACGGCTTGCTATTATTATCTATTGGGCCGTGGTGCATGCACTTCTTGCGACGTTTGTTATTTGACAAACTGAACTGGTCAGTGCTTTCCCCCCCCCCCTTTTTTTCCTCTTCTACTAGTAGACAGCCTCTGTGTTTTTCATCACATCAATGAGTCGTTAAATGAATAGATCTTACCGTACATTCTATTTCTTCTTGAAATTGAGTTTTGTCATATGAATTACAGTTGCCAATATTATTAAAAGTTTTTCCCCTCCCCTTTTGCCATCTATATATTTTGGTTCTTGAAGGTATTGCTTCAAATTTTTATTTAGTTCTCACTAATAGATGGAGAGCTTGGTGATCTGCAGGTTGTTTTAATGCAAGAAGGTTGAGCTTGTTTTCAGTCCATTGTTACGCTAATCGGCATGTTTCTGTTTGTTTGGAATGTGGAATGGATGTGACTGATGTCCACAATTATTCCTCCAAATTTTTTGATGTCATCTGCCAAGGGGATCAGACTTTTCTTCTTCCAAATGTGGTCGGTTTCATTTTATCATTATTATGGCCAGGCAACTGTGATTTATCATTTTACTTCTCGAATCTCAGGTTGCTGGGTTCCTTCCAATAAATTCAGCTATTGTCACCATTATGGAGAAATAGGTTCAAATTTTGCTTTGCTGACACCAACCGAAGGTTGTACCTTAAGTCTAGCACCGTCACAGTTTTTCTGTAAGCTTAAAGAGGTTTTCTCATTTCTGAAATTATAATCAATCGGCGGTGTTAATGGTGCTGTAGCGTGTACATGTGTAGTGGGAACATGCAGTTCTTGTGCCCTTTTTTTTTTTTTTCTTATTGGCAGATTGTGTACATTTTGAACGTTGTTTACAGGAACAAATTACCAGAATTAATATTTTGTGTTGAACCTTGTTTTGTTTTTATTTATTTTTTAATTTTTTACCCAGAATTGGTCATTTAATGTGGATGGAAGTGGCAATTCTTTTTGGCTAAATTGGTCGCTAACCGATAGTGTCTTACTAGTTTCGTGGAACCGAAAGTAAAGGCACAGTACGTTGATAGAAGTCTTGCACCAGTGGAAAGCAGTCATTCTGGGGGAATGATATTCGACGGAGCGGCCGGACTGCAGCAGTGCAGAGATGAGGCAACAAGGATATCTCGTTCCTATTTAAAACGGTAAATTTAAAATCTTTTATTATCATTTATTTATTAATAATAAATTTAAATATAATAAAACATTATTCAAATTTAATAATATTTAAATATTAAAACTTTTAATTAATAATTTTTATTTTTATTTATAAATATGAGAATAAATATATTTATAATACATTTTTTATTGAAACCTCTCAGCCACTGCTGGCCGAATCGAGAGTGATTAACTCGTGAAGTTGAGTTGGCTTCCAAAGTCCTTGATATTCCCTTTGGGATTTTCCTGGAACCTCTGTATCCCGAAGTGCCGGAGCTCCACTCCTTTTGTCTCTCCACTCAGCACAAGGTCAGTTAGGATTCTCCCCACCACCGGGGCCATCTTGAACCCGTGGCCTGAAAACCCAGCGCCAATCACCACATCCCTCCCAAACTCCCCACCCAGAAAATCGATCACGAAATCCTCGTCTGGGGTCAACGAGTACATGCACAGCTGTGTGGCCACCGGCGCGCCGTGATCAACTCGACCCCGGAATCTACCTTCAATCCATTCCTTCAAAGAACTCAACGACCCTCCAGGGCCCCAAGGCCTCTTGTCGGGGTCACACGGGTACCCACCGTGCACGGCAATCTTGATCAATCCTGGAAACTCCAAGGACGGCGTCCCGTATATGCACGGTTCCCCGTAGCTGGAAAATGTAGGAAAATCGGTCCCAATGGCAAATTCCTCCTCATGTCCTTCCTTAACCCTCCAGTAACACACCGTCGTCTCCAAGCCTACCATGGGGAGCTCAAGCCCACTGACCCTTTTAACTAACTTTCGCGTCCAAGCGCCAGTTGTTACCACGCATTTTTTACCCCAAAGCTTTTCGCCGTTACCAGTAAATACCCAAACCCCTCCTTTCTCCTCATCTTTCGCTATGTTTCTCACTTCCGTGTTGTCTCTCAAAATTGCTCCACTCCGAAGCGCCAGCGTTTGGAACATGGACACTGCTTTGGTGGGCTTTATTACCCCACCAAGCTCCGTGCACACGCCGACCCAATTCTCCGGTATGTCTATTCTGCCGGAAAAGTGGTCGGCCACCTGGCGGCAGTCGAGAACCCGGAAAGGGACCGAGTTTTTCTCGCAGCTGGTAGCTAAGGAACGGAGACTCTTATCATGGGATGGGACCATATCGAAGTGGGGAGTCTTGAAATATACCTTAAAGCCGATTTCTGATTGAGCCTCTTCCCAAAGCCGCGAGGACTCCATGACCATGCCACCATAGTAGTCTTCCGGGTAGGTTGCTCGCAAAGTGCGGGATTCACCGTGGGATGAGCCACGGTGGTGCAAAAAATCGAACTGTTCAAGAAGGAGAGTTTTTTGACCTCGTTTTGCTGCTTGGTACGCAGTGGAACTGCCCATTATCCCGGCACCCACGACAATTACCTCAAATTCGTTGCTCGAGTATTCCATCACTCTCTCTCTCTCTCTCTCTCTCTCTCTCTGTGGGTGGCGGGCGGTCGATGTTAGCCAGAATATTCAGTGATATTGCTTTGGGATCGACTGGCTCCTGAGACGGCGTACAGGCAATAATATAACGCGGTTTTAAGGCGAGAGAGAATCGCACGTGAAAGGACCCCACGTTTTAATTTTATGGGAAAATTCTGGCACAAAGGCATGTTTAGTATTTTAATTTATCAATTACGTCAACGTAGTGTCTAATTAGGTTAGAAAAAACAAAAAAAAAAAAATGTTGAAGATAAGTAAAGTAGTATTAATATTTGTTTTTCCTCCTCCCTTTTTTTTTTTTGTCTTTTTGGTTTCATTTTTATTATTATAATGTAAATATTTTAGATACTCTTTTCACATCCCTTCAATTTTTTTTTTGAAATTCACAAAAAAACCCCTAGTTTCCAGAAAGTTCAGCACGTGATCACGTGGAGTCCCATTATAGCTCCCGTACTCAAAAGAATTGCACAATTTTTTTTATTGGACGGTTGAAGGCGATTGTGGGGCTTCCGCCGCCACCCAATATTAATGACAACAAAAAAAACACGGCAAAAAGGGGATCCACCGGGTTAGGCACCGACGATTGGGATGGTCAGTGGGCTGCGCTTCCACCGCACTGCTCTTTCAAGCTGCTTAAATCAGCTTTCAAAGAAAGTCTCTGTGGGTTTTCATTGTACCATTAGTTTCGGTCCTCTTGAGCTCATTCCATTGATGGATGATTGGACTGTCCACCGAGAGAGTGCTAGAAGATAGATAGATGGCATTATAACACGTTCCTGCTTATTATTATTATTATTATTTATTTATTTTCTTCTTTTAAGTACAGATGTTTGTTAGTCGTCTCGTGTAACTTGTGGATCTGTCTGAGTGTCGCCAATTTCTCTCTTTTAACACCTTAGCATTTGTATGTTTATATTGTTAACCTTTTTACTGTTGTTTTTGTTATTTATTATTTTTATTGTATTATTTATTATCAAATTTGGTATTGCCTGTTGTTTGTTTTTGTTTTTTTTTTTAATTACTAATAATTATTTTATTTTTTTAAAAAATATATATATATTTATTTATTAATAATAAATTTTGCACATCACATTATATTTCAAAATAAAATAAAAATAAAATATTATTCATTAATAAAAAAAATTTATAATTTTCACAATTTATAATAATAATAATTCTAATATTAATATTAATATTAATTATTATATTACTATTATAAAATTTGTACAATTTTATTTTGAATTTGGTTCATAAGAAGTAATTGACATTGAGTAATACTAATTATTTTATGAATCCTTAAAATATTGTTTCTATCATTTTCTTCAGCATGACCATTCTCATTTCCTAAATTTTTAGGAATTCAATTTTGTTTTAAACAAAATCAAATAATGGAGGATAGTGAGATGTTGAAATGCAAAGAGAGAGATACTTAAAATAATAAGTTGAATGAGAAAATTAAATTTGAGATAAAAAGTACAATGAATAAGTTGAATTGATAAAATTAGATTTTTTAATTTGGTGTTATGAAAATATGAAATTAAGTGATAGAGATAGAATATAGAAAAGTGAGAGAACATCAATACCTAATTATGCTTCCATACTTATACTTGTAAATTATCAACTTTTCCATAAATGCGATAATGAAGAAAGTAAAAATCTTGTTTTTTACATTCATGGTCGAGAAAAAGAACTATTTGTAATTTTTAAGTAAAAAATATAAATCAGATAATAAAAACCAAACATAATGTTTAATTTTTATTAAAAAAATTAAAAATTTCAACCAATTCAAATAAACTCTTAGTAATTAATGATTTCAAGTTCAATCCTAGTACTTTCATATTGTAAATATAGATCTTTAGCCTATTATAAAAAAAATTAAATATTTCACTTAATTATTACACAACAATAACCAAACAAAAAGGACTAAAATTTCAATTTATATCTATATTTATATTAATATTGTTAAAGTTGAAATAAAATTTAATTTTTGTTCATTTTTTATGAATTAAGTATAATAAAATATTTTATAATTAAAGAGATTTGGTCATAATTAAAGTAAAATTTTATAAATTAATTAATATATATTTAATTACAACTATTTAATTATAGTAAAATATTTATAATTATTTAATTCTCCGACAAAGTAAAATAAAAAGCAAAAAGGAAAAAAATACTACCAAATTCTCTTTGTTAAAGAAAAAAAAGAAAAAAATTCAAATTCATATTTTTATTCTCAAAAGAAAAAAAAACTCTTATGCTCTCTTAAAAGGAAGAAAAAAAAAGAATTGTTTTCATATCTCATATAATCAATTTCATTTAATCAACTATATTTTCTAAATTTAAATATATATGTAATTAAATATTATTAAAATTGAAAAAAAAACTAATTAAATGTTTATATAGTAATATTTATTTAATTTTATAAATATCTAATTATTTGATTTGAGTTCTATTTTTTAATATATTTTTACCATTTATAGTATTTTTATTTATTTAATAGTTGATTTGTAATATTTTTTAATATTTTAATAAAATTAAGATTTTAAGATGCATTTTTCAATAAATATAAACTTCTTAATAATTAGTTTGTAGTATTTTTTAATAGTTGAAGAAAATCATAATTTTAACATTCACTTTTCTTAATAGATTCTTACTATTTTTTCATTTTTATTTTTTATTTTTTAAATATTTATAATTTAAATTTCTTTTTATTATTCTTATTTGAATAATAAAAATACATTTCTAAATAAATATGATAAATTCACACATTATACAAATTTAATACTAATGTAAATAAATATTTTCAAAATTAAGAGAAAACCTTAATTTTCAGTCATGTGGTAGTTTCTCATAAATTCATAAATATTAGAATATCTTATACTTATAAAAAATTGATTACAATTAAAATAGAACTTTATATATAAATCAATGTAGGTTTTATTAATTTATAAAATTTTATTTTAATTGTAATTAAATTTTTATACTTATAACATTTTTTAATAAAGAAAAATAAAAGACAAAAAACAAAAAAAAAAATATTCTTAAATCCTTCTTTTTAAGAGAAAAAAATCCTCTCAAATTCTTATAATTTTTCTTAAAAAAGAATAAAGAATTACTCTTAAGTTTTCTCAAAAAGGAAGAGGAAGAAAAGGAAAAGAACTGCTCATAAATTTTCTTCTTTTTTTTTTTATTTCTTAAAAAATTTTTTAAAAAAATTCTCTTAAAATTAATTTAATTGAGCTAATTGAATTTTCAAATCTAATTAACTATAAAAGCAAATTTATCTTAAACCAAATTTATTTTAAAAACTATTCCTAAAGTTATTTTTTTAAAATAATATTCAACATTTAAGCATTTTTTTATTTTTTTCCTTTAAGTGAAGCATAAATAAAAATGAATTTGACAATAAATATAGTTAAACCTATACATTATGCAGATCTAATATTAATTTACATGTATATTAATATTGCCAAATTAAGAAAAAGTTAGTAATTTTAAATAATTCTATGAGCAAAGAAGGCCTGCATTATGATGTTTGCTTAATTTTAAAATTTTCTTAGTAAACTCTCATAATTTGTAGTATTCAATATTAATTAAATAGTTTATTTGTAATTTTTTTAGCATTTAATAGAATTAAAATTTCAACATACATTTAATATTCTTTTTCATATTATAAAATCAAATATGCTTAATTTATATTATTATTACTTTACTTTTTCTCAATCAAATTGCTTAATTTCAGATATTAATTATTTTATCTAGATAATTTTTCTTCAAGATTAATGCATATGGTTAATTATAGTAAATATTATTTATTAAAATGTTGATTATGAATTTAGTTATCATCAACATATATAATGAAATTTACTTTACATTTTAGCCAATCATTTAGTTTTTATTTCATTTAATCTCTCTAACATAAATCTAAACTAAAAAATTATAATTTAACTAAATATTAATGTTGGTCAATAATGTAATCAATTTTAATTTTATTCAATTACTTTGCCTAAATCTAAATTATAAGAAAATTAACATAATTAATTGCTATTAAAAATATAATTTAAATTTCTTATTTTAAAAATTTTTATTAAATATTTAAAATTCATACAACATAAAAACCTAAATCTAGTAATAACATAAATAAAAGGTCAATCTCAAGTTTCTTCCTAGAGTTACACCTTAACTTTGTATTCAATTGTATCTTTATAAACTCAAGGCTAATTGGGCTAAGCCCAAAGTTTTAGATTACATATTAATGGGGCTTTATGTTTCAAGCCACTTACAACATGGTTCAATGCTTTGATGTTACATAACCTATATATATATATGAATTAGATTTGGACTTGCACGAGTTGCATGAATTTATAATTTTTTTTTGTTAGAAATATTAATATAAGTTCAATTTAATATTGAAATATATACTAATTTTATGTTATTCCAAATCATATAATAAATAAATTACTATAAGTTTAAAAATTTACTCTTAATTAATGTAAAAATTATTTAAAAAAATTAAGTTTATTAATTTATTTAAAATTTAAATCAAATTTATTTATATTCTTAACTCTACTCTCTTGGATTTTTATGTTCATTTTTTTTAGTTGGTTTTGAAATTTTTGATTTGTATGTGGCTCATGTTTCATTTAGATATTAAGAGTAAAAAAACTAAAATATGATAAATTATAATTATTAAAAATACAAAATTTTTATGTTACTTATCTTATTTGTAAATTACTAGTCAATAATATAATTAATAAGAAAAATATTTTACAAAGTTTTTAACTAAAAAACTTTTCATAAAAGAAGAATATAACATTTGTAATATAGATATAATATCTTAATATATAATAATTATCCATAAATAAATATATCTTACAATATAATTATCATAAAATTTAAACTAAAAAAAAAGTTCTTTAAGATATTTATTAAGTAGTTACAAGAGCATTGTACATATTTGTATGCAACAAAGCTCTTTATTTAAAGAAAAAGAATATTAAATGAGTGTATAATATATAAACATAATTTAAAGTATGTTTACACTAAGAAGAAAATACTAAACATTGTACCATCATAAAAAATATTGTTATTAAACTATAAAAGCATTGACCATTATAGGAAAAGGATATTGATTAAAATTGAAATTGAAATAATAAAATAATTAATTTTTTTTTGTCTTTTATTAGTTATTCGTTAATAATGAAAGAATGCTAAAAGAAAACCTAAATCTTAATAAAAGAAACAAATTATAAAGAGAGAGAAATAAATAAAGAATAAAAGAATTTACAAGAAAGATATAAAGAGATAGAGAAAGTAAAAAAGAATTTGTGAAAAAAATTAAAAATTAACAAAAGACATAGGTTATAACACTGATTTTTTCTATTATGTTGTAAATTAGATAAATTACAAAAAATAAATAAATTAAAAGCAATTTTTATTGTCTAAAAAATAAAATTTATGAGTAATTTTTTAATTATCTTATATTATTAAAAAATTATATAAGTTTCTATACTTAAAAAAGTAAAAACTAATATATATTTTAATTGTGAGTAAGTTTTATTTCTAAAAAAATTTACATCAGTTGTGGATTTCTTGTGGATAATTACATTGTGAGTCAGCCAAATTATAAATGACATTGATTGTAAGTTTTAAGAAGTTGAACTAATAGTATGAAAGAAGGATATAAATGTCAAACTCTAAAAAAAAACGAAGAAGAAGAACTTAAGAGTGATAAATTAAGTTGAATGTCATAAAAATTAGTTTTTGAAAGAATTAAAGGAAAATTTTCTCAATTTTATTTTACTTAATATTCTACCTCAATCATTTAAAGTTGACTTTTCTTTTTTTTTTTTTAATTTTTTATTTTAATTTAATTGCTAACACAAAACATGATTAGAACACTTAAAGATAGCAAACAAAATTAAAAACAATGCTTTTTAATGTTTATACTCTTAAACAATGAATAAAGCAAAAAAAATTACAAACATTTAGATTAGTATATTTGAATAATAATGTACTCAATAGATAAACTAAATAAAAAATAAATAAAACTCAAAATAGCAAATTAAAGAATTAATTGATCTAATTTAATTAGAGCCAAATTTTGATACCAATTAATGTAAACCCTAAAAGATGTGACTTAAGAACTCAGTATGTACAAGGAATTAAACAATAAACCAAAAGAGATAAATTAAATTTTAATCATGCCAAATCTAGACCAAATTTTTAAAGGAATATTAACCAAAGATATAAAGAAAGATGTAAAAGCCATAATTCAGAAGATAATGGACTAAAAAGTTATAAGTTAGGTTAAAACTTCATAAAATTATAATTTTAATAAGTTCTCGAAGTTCAAAGAAGAACTCAAAGAAAAAGTTTTCACTTTTCAATTCATATAATCACTTGTCTTATAAGCCTATAAGGAGATGCTTATTTATAGATTGAAATAACAATTTTAAAAATAAGGACAAACTTCCTAGATAGGCAGATAACAAATTTACTTATATCTTTTAGGGATTATTGTAAAAACCCTTAGAATCACTTAACACATAGACTTATTCAGTATAATTATAGAATTAATAAAGTCATGGTTCATATTAAAGTATTTTTTGCCACCTTTCAAGTTTGAATTAGCTCTTTTGGTTAAAACATTTTTTATCAGCCCATTAAGTGTCTCTTTCATCCTTTTAACTTTTGAGCATGCCATTGGTTTTTCTTAAATACTTAATGAATTCTTAGAAACTCTTTATGCATTAGCTCCTCCATATATCTCATCATTCCTTCTCTCCTCAAAAAATTCATCCTTAAATCATTACTTACATCAAAAAGAGAAAGATCATAAATATTAAATATTACACTCACATTGCACTCATTGAGAAGGTCTGATTTATAGACATTATCATTAATCTGTGTCAATACTTGAAATGGATCATCTTCCTTTAATTACAACTTTGAAAACCTATGAGTTGAGAACTTTTCCTTATGTATATATACCTAAACCCAATTACTAAATTTAAACATTACTTTTTTTTACTCTCTATTGGCATATGATACTTATTACTTAGTTCATTTTGCAACATTTTGTCACACCTTTATATGTAACTTTCTCACTATTTTGGCCTTACATTCACCATCTAAACTAGTATACTCATCAATGGGTAAAGACAACAAATTTAAAGGAGTTGAAGGATTAAAATCATACACAATTTTAAATAAAGAGTAATTAGTAGTAAAATGAACACTCTTATTATATGCAAACTCTAGATGTAATAAATAATGTTCCTATGTTTTCAAATTCATTTGAATAATAGCATATACCAAAATAGAAAAAGTTCGATTAACTACTATAGTTTACCCATCTATCTATAGATGGGAAGTAGTTCAGAACAACAATTTATTATGGAAGTAATTTAGAACAATAGTTTAGTACCTAACTTGCCCTATAAAATTTTTTACATGTAACTCAAGAACTTTATATTGCAATTTAAAGTAATGCTTTGAGGTATGCTGTGTAAACATACTACCTTTTTAAAGAACAATTCAACCATGTCATTTGCATTGTTAGTTTTATAATATGGGATGAAATATGCCATCATTGAAAACTTGTCAATAATAACAAATATAGAATCCTTACCCCTTTTTTATTATGATAATCCGAGCACAAAGTTTATAGATAAATTAGTCCAAAGTTGACATGGTATGGGTAAAGAAATGTATAAATTACGGGGTAAAACTCTAAATTTAGTATATTTACTTGTCATAAACTTCTCACACATCTTTTTAATATCTTGTCTCATATGTAACCAAATGAAATGCTTAGTTAAGACATCTAAGATTTTTTTGAACTCCAAAATGACCTATTAAATCACCTTCGTACACTTCTCTTATAACCAACCCCGTCAAGGAACTTATAGGTACATATAAATGATTTTTCCTAATTAAGAAATCTCAAGTTTATAAAATTTCCTAAAAGCCAAACTCTCACGTACTCTATACACATTAACAAAGCCAAGATCTTTTACATCTAAATTTTTAATATATTTAAATCTCATCAATTTCACATTGAGTGTAAAGATAAGGGCATACTTCTAAGATAATGCATTAGTTACCATATTTGTCTTGCTTTATTTATATTTAATGACATGGGAAAAGGTCTCAATAAATTCAGCCTATTTGGCATGTTTTTTGCTCAACTTCCCTTATCTTTTCAAGTGTTTCAAGGATTTATGATTAGTATGGATGACAAACTCCTTGGGCTAAAGGTAGTACTGTCATATCTTTAAAGCTTTACCAATACATATATCTCCTTATCATAAATGAAATAATTCACATAATTTTCATTGAAGTAAGAAATTAGTATAGATAGTTAAAATCTTAAGTTAAGGTGAAATGATATAGCTTATTTTAGGGTTGGTTTATTTAGGCTTTTATTAGTTATACATACTCTTTGGATTAATTTAGTTATTTAATTAAAATTATGAGTTGATTTATCTATTTTAAATTTTATTGATACTTTTATGTTTAATCAATATAGAAATAGATTTTTGAGTTATGTTAAGATCAATATATGAGATATAATTATGCAATAAATAGATAAATATACAAATTTTGAGATAAACATATGAATAAATTTGTGTGATAATGCATATCTCTTTGTACTTAATGGATCTAATTTATTTTTGTGTGAACTTGAAGGAGGATTGTATGTAAATTAGGTACAATAGGTGCTTTTTGACAAAAAACACTTGTTATTAGACAGAAAACTAACATTCAAATCGTAAACCCATAAAGACTTAACGTAATTTACCCCTATTGGGTGAAACCTCGTATACCTAGCACTTAACTTGATTGAAACAAACTCTTAAATTCTTTCACATTATTAGTTAAGCAATTAATTTAATTTTATTATTTTTAATAAAATCAAGTTTCTTTAAGACCAAGTCTATGACAAGTTCATAACAAAATACTCTTAAGGATAAGGTGATAACATGGTTAATCAATTTACTTGAAAGATCACTTATTACTTGGGACTAAGTTTATGATAAGTTGATGAAAAAATACTACTTCTTTTAGAAGACTACAAAACTTAGAAGATAAATTTGCTTATTCTTTTAACTCGATAAAGAGTTTTTTCATGAAGCATTAGATAGATTCAAGATACTTTTAGTACAATGTTCTCATCTTCAATTTCCCAAAATGCTGTTGTTGTAATTTTCTTATGATTGATTAGATGTAACTTTACAAACCTTGGTCAATACTATAATAGGTAGCTATATAAGTGACAAGACACTAATGAGGTTTATGACATCTATGAGATGTTAAGTGTTAATTCCTAGTAGAAGGATGTGAGAGGAAAGGAGTAGGAGCCTATGAGTTATTAGCCTAAAATAGTATGACATTTCAAGTTATTGATTTAGCAAGGTAAGCAAAATTATTAGTGAATCAGGAGACCATGTAAAGAGAACAATGTTCATATTATGGGATGCCTCTTGAAAGAGGTTAACTACATAGGGACTTATATAGAAAAACAACTCATGAATGATCCATATTCCAATACTTATAATTTGGGATGGCACATCTACCAAAATTTTGCTTGGAAAGAGCAAGGAAATAAACATAATGCATTACTAAAATTCCATTAAAGATTACCTTTTTGAGGTTAACTGCATCAACCTTTAAAAAAGAAACTACAATTAGAAGGCATGTTTATGTAATATATATCCAAAATGGAGGAGAGGATAACTAGCCAAGATACCATGTTGAACAAGCTGAATGAAAAGGTTGATCAAGTTACCTCCAGTCAACAAGCTTCAATTCATAACTTAGAGGTTTAAATGAGGCAATTAGCAAATGTAGTATTTGATAGAGTTTTAGGAAAATTGCCTAACACTATCAAAGTAAATCCCAAAAAAGATGCTTTGACTATTACTTTGAGAACTATAAAACTTATTGAGAATCTTTGTATTGTTAAGCATAGTTGATGTGGTGATGTAAATGAGCATAAAAGGAAGTAGACAAACTAGCTTCAACCTAAATAGAGGATGAGGAAAAATTGCCTCGTTAAAAGTAGACAATGACTTTTACACTCCACCTAGTAAGGTTAAGCCTTATATCTCACCCATTCCATTTCCTCAAAGGTTGAAGAAGTACAATGATGACAGGAACATTTAAAAATTTTTAGAGATATTTAGGAAGCTTTACATTAATATATCTATTATAAAGGCTATAATTCAAATGCCCTTATATGTTAAGTTCCTTAAGGAAATTATCTCTAACAAAAAGAAGCTTAAAAAGCTTGCCACAATAACTTTGACAAAAAAGTGTAGTGTAATCATTTAAAATAAGCTACCACCAAAATTAAAAAATTTAAAGAATTTTATTATTTCTTACTTTATTGGACAAGTTGGTATTGATAAATACTTATGTGATTTTGGTGCTAGTATTAATCTAATGTCTTTATCTCATTTTAGGAGATTTGGAATAAGATACATAAAACCAATCATTGTATCTTTACAAGTAACTAATTGATCCATTAAATACCCATTTAACAAGATTGAAGACATGTTGGCAAAAGTTGACAAGTTTTATTTTCCTATTAATTTTCTTATTCTCAAGATGAAAGTAGATGTGGAGTCCTTCTAATTTTGTGGAGGTTGTTTTTAGCTACTAAAGGTGCTCTTATTAATATATAACAAAAGAAGCTTACACTTCAAGTGGATAATGAAGAACAAGGATTCAATATGTTAAAGCTATTAAACGTCGAATCATTAGTGATTCTTGCTTTATAGTAAAGGCCATCAATTTGGTCATAAAGAAGAATTTTAAAGAAAAAGCCCTTTTGGAGCCACTTACAACCTGTATCATTTAAAGTATTACTAATAAGGGTGAGGATTTAACACTTGTAGAGTGTGTAATGAGACTCAATTAAGCTGGGTTTCTAACTTAAAGAGAATGACCTATGTTTGAAGATCTTAATCTTGGAAAATCCAAACTATTATCTTTTTCAGAGATTTTTTTATAACTTGAGTTTAGGTAACTTCTAAACCATTTGCGATATGTTTCCTAAGTATTATACATTTCTTGTCATTGTATTAGCAACTTTGAGTGAGGTTAAAGAAAAAAAGTTATTACAAGTACTGAGACAACATAAAAGGCTCTGCCTTAGACTATTGTTGACATTAAAGACATTAGTCCTTTTGCATACATTAGATTCTTATGGAGGGACACCACAATCTATGTACAGATTATCAATAGCATCTTAACCCTACCATAAAAGAGGTTGTTTGAGTTAAGGTACTTAAGTTGTTTGATATCAACATCATCTATTTTATGTTCAAAAATTCTTGGGTGAGTCTAATTCAAGTGGTCCCGAAGAAAAGAGGCATGATAATAGTACTTAATGATAAGAATGAATTGATTCCTATAAAGACGATCATTGAGTGGAAAATGTGCATTGATTATAAGAAGTTGAATGTTGCTACTTACAAAGATCAATTTGACTGGCCATTCATTGATTAGATGTTAGAATGGTTGATTGGCCATGAATATTATTGTTTCCTAGATAGGTATTTAGGTTATAATTAGATCCTTATTATGTCAAAGGATCATGAGAAGACTACATTCACTTGCCTTTATGGGACATTTATATATTAAAGGATGCCTTTTGGATTATGCAATGCACCCATTATTTTTCAATAATATATAATGGTTATATATTTCAACATGATTAAAAATATCATTAAGGTATTTATAAATGAATTTTTTTGTCTTTAGTTCTTCTTTTGATACATACTTGGGTGATTTGGTATTGGTTCTTTAAAGATATATAGAGAATAATTTGTTGTTTAATTGGGTGAAATGTCATTTGATGATTTAAGATGAAATTTTCTTGAGGTATAAGATTTTGTTTAAAGGTATAAAGATGGATTGAGTCAAAATTAAAGTGATTAAAAAGCCATCCCTCCTAGTTTGGTTAAGGTTGTTAAAAGTTTCTTTGGACATGCAAATTTTTATAAGAGGTTTATCTAGGATTTTTCAAAAATCACCAACTTATTTTATGCTTTGTTAGTTAAGAATGTACCTTTTCACTTTGATGATTAATGTTGCAATTCAACCACTTTGGTTATGTCTATATTTAGCCCTTGTAAAAATCATGTCATTGCTGCTTCTCTATATTCCTCCATATTGGCTCAAATCATTAGAATCATCATCTTTTTATAGTAATCCTTAATACTCTCAATGCCTTAGGTAAGTCATTATAGTCATTGAAACAAATCTTTATAGTAACGGTTAGGGATAAACAACTTCCTTATGATAACTTTCCTCTCTTCTTATGTATCATAGGCCTTTTGTGGTTTCTTCACTTATTCAAAATAAGCTGGTCGCACTCAATAATAGAATAACTAATAAATTCAATAATAGCTAGTTTTACCTTTTTCTCCTTAAAGTGGTTATGACAATTAAATACTAACTCCATCTTCTCCCACCCTAATTACTCATTAGGGTAATTTTTCCCTTAAAATGGGGGAATCTTTATTTTGATGCCTCCCAAGTCACAATCAGAAGCACCATGCCTTCTTGTATCCCTCCTACCACTTATATTATTGGCAAATCTAATTATTATGGCTTAATCATCAAAATTGGCATATTGTCTCCATCATCATTGTAGTCATCATTATGATTATGTGTCTCTTACCTTATTGCATTAGAAGTTTCATATGCCTATTCCCTTTACAAATCAACTATAACAACATCTTTCCTCTTTATTTGATCTTTCACTAAACACAACATTTATATGCTTAAATTATTGTTGCATAGGTTAGAGTAAAAAAAAAAAAAAAAACTAAGAATAACCACACAGGCACTCCTTCACGGATTTCTTTTGATTATTGTCACTTAACTCTCGTATTTACTTCTTATCAATAGTTTTTGTTATAATAAACTCAAACTTTTACCTTTTACTGTTATAACTTATTTTTTCAAATATTTAAGGAATTAAATAAATTAAATCAAAAGGATTAATTTTGAATAAACCAAACTAAAGAATAAAATAAATGAGAGAGAATTAAACTAATAGAAAACAAGAAGTTAAAAAATAAAAGAGGGATGTCAAGGAGAATGAATTTGATAAATTAGATTCAAAGAAAACAAGTGAAAGAGTTACCCTTGGAAAACAAACTTGGATGACAAAATCAAAAAATAGATAACATAATTAGAATTGAATAAAGAGGAAAAAAAAAAGAAAAATTGAATCGTTATTATGATTAGTTTGACAAAATCGTTTACTTTCTACCTTACAATTTGTTTGTGAATGCATTGGATATTGGCATATTTGGCAAAAAAAATTGATTTCACTTACTATGTTTGAGAGTTTTTGCAAATATGCCTACTTCATTTCCTTTTATTTAAATCCATCTAATACATTAATTTTTAATTAAATTTATCTCATATTAAAATTTTTTCATTAATTATAGTCATATGACAACTAGTTACATTATTGAAGTTGATAATATAAAATTAATTTTAGTTTTTTCAAAAAGTTAAAAATTAATAATAACATAAAAAATATTTTTAAAATATTAGAGTTATATATTTTTTTTCTTTTATATATTTAATAAACTCTTTTTTTGTTATTTTTTTTTTAAAACATAAATTCTTCAAAAGAAATTTTGAAAAAATATAATTATTTTTTATATTATAATATTTTAATTTTTTAAGATATGTAAAATTTTTTTAAAAAAAAGTATAATTTTTTTAAAAGAGAAATATTATAATTATAGTATTTTAAAAAAAATTATGTTATTATTATAATAATATGTTAGTAATTTCAATGATGTGATAGTAAGATAAAAATACATATGTTACATGATATGTACATAATTGTCACATAATTATAGTTAATAAATTTTTTTAATATAAATTAAATTTAATTTATTAGATAAATTTTAAAAAAATAAAATAAATATAATTAAAAAAATTCTCAATGAGTAAAATTAATTTTTTTATATATAAATTTTTGCTATC